>PVLA01005660.1:0-140853 GCA_004027455.1 Hydrochoerus hydrochaeris
TTTCTTTCTTTCTTTCTTTCTTTCTTTCTTTCTTTCTTTCTTTCTTTTGTCTTTCTTTTTTTCTTTCTTTCTTTTTTCTTTTTTTCTTTCTCTCCCTTCCTTTCTCTCTCTTTTTCCACTTTTCTTTTTCCTTCCTTCTTTCCTTCCCTTCTTCCTTCTTCTTTTCATTAATTTTAGAGGTAAAAATCTTTCATTAAACACCCCATGCAAACTTTCTCATATGCCATTTTCAGGTGATGGTTGCATAATATTATTTCCCAGTTTAGAATTATTATGAGTATGTTCTTGTCCTCTGAAGAGTGGAGGTGTTAAAATTCCTTTCAGCCACAAGTCCTTCAAATAACATGGCATAGAGATCAGTGTGCTCATGTTACCTGCTCCATTTTGGGGGGAAAAATGAATTTTGACAAAATTCAATTCCTGTAGCAGAAGCAGCTCATCTCTAAAAGCGCTGACAGGAGCAGGAACAGGAACAATTCACCTCCCTCTGACAGTGGGACAAAATGCTTTTTCTAAAAACTAACCACTAGTTGATTTTAATATATGCACACCAACCATATTCATATCAAACCTCTGCAGATCAATCCATATTCTTCTTCCAAGAGCCATAACTTTGACATTGAGAAGTAAGTAAATTTCTGTAGCCAGCGACAGTGATACAGGACGTGCAGGGAAAAGACCAAGAGGCCTTGGTTAGATTTTTATATCAATGCTTTGGACCTGTCTACATAGAGAATATTTTGCAGAGGTGAAGATTTATTACTGGAATAATGTTTTACATTATTTTGTTTATCTCTTACTTCAGCAGTGAATTCAGGACTAATATTTGCAATAAAATATTTATATATTTCAGTATTTGTCACATTTCATTTTAATTAGTCTCAAAAGTCTAAGTATTCTCTGGACAGGATACTTAATTAAACTCTTTGTGCTTCAGCATGTTTAAGAAACATTTCAGGTAACAGGAAAAGATGGCAAATTATGATCTGAAGTATGATGTAATGTGATACAAGTTCAATCTGTTTTCTTAAACATTTGATGCAGATATGCTTCAAAGTTTGAATTTAAATTATTTACATAGTAATGTAATACCCATTAAATATTCCTGGGGGATTCTGGACATATATTTCATATTGAATACATTAATATTTTTGTAGCAATCATGTCTATTCAGTCCAGGTTTTGTTGCTGAGCACAAACCAGTCTAAGTGGAAGAAAACGACTTTTGATTTCTCAGAGATTTTTGGATCTTAGGAATACAAAAAAAAGTAATTCATTTTTTTGTTTGGTTTTGCAAAATTAGTACATGAATTTGGCCAGTAAAATTCATGAGTTTGTTAGTTTTGGATAAATTCAGCACATCATTTTTTTAACCAACAGAGCAATTCAAGCATATTCAACATGAATATAAACCAGTAATGGAGATTTCTTGAAATTTTCAATGAAAAATAGTGCATTAAAATATTAAGATTGAATTGTTGAATTACTAATGTGAGATCGGTTGTATATTTTCAGAGGAGAGCTCACCGAAGTTTATCTCCTGTCCAGCTATTTAAAATACTCTATACCATATTTTTAAATAAACAGTAGTTAGGAGACCGACTGATTTGTAGGATATGAAAGCTGGCTACCCTAGGAAGTAGAATTCCCAGAGCTCTAAGTCCAAAGAGATCAATGCAGCAAAACTTTTGCAAGCCGTATTTCTTTGGGCTGCTTCCACTGTTAGTTAACTTAATTTTCCACGTCTCCATTAGGCAGTTTAGATTCGTTTCTCTTCACTGGTCCAGGGCTGAAAAGAACTGGAGTCTCATAACTCATCTGATTTCCAATTTTGAAATCTAAATAAAATGGGCTCTTAATGTTTTTCAATGATTCTTGTTTATAATGAAGACTAATGAAATTATGGAGAAGGTCTTTTTTTTTCTTATATTACTATGTGGCATAAGGAAACTAAAGTATATTAAAAATTGCTGATCATTGCTTTATGTTCAAGAAGGGATTCACTCTTCCCCAGAAAAGTAGAATGGGTTGAGTTTACAAATTTAATTGGGTTTGAATGTCAGTTTCTTTTTCTTTATAACGAAACAAGTTATTGATAAATCTATTATTCTATTAGTATCTTAAGATTATCATTTATCTGTCTGTATACCACTTTGCATAAAATAAAACTTTTAAAATAAAATTGTTTGAAATATTTTATAACAATGTTTTGTTTTGTTTTGTTTTGTAGTTTTTAATAGGACATTAAGGAAATATTTTCTGTGAGAATCCATCCTGTAGCATTAGTGTCTTCCCTTGGCTAATTACACTTCCTCTGTATCCTCATACCGTTCCAATGAGGCACTTGTCACCTGGGATTTCAACAATCTCTTTATGTTTTCATCTCTCTACTCCAAGAGGGTCCAAGTCCAGGGTAGGTGTAAGGCATCATCATGTCAATTAGATGCTAAAAATTTCCTTATGAGAAATAATCAGTAAGAGTTAAACCATAATAAAACAATGTACTTGTCTTTAATTCATTAGTTGCCAAGGTGATATATTCCATTTGCTTCTTGTTAGAAATTAACATTTTAGTATGTCATTTGATACAGACTTTTTTTACCCACTTCTACATTTGTCAAAGGTTTTGAATATCATAGTTGTAATGCAAATGTAATCATTTATATTGTAATTTTCCAAATCTTTGAGTGTCATACATAAATTTATTTTGTACTTTTAGCAATGTATAACTAAAGTTCTGGCATTTCATCTTGATGTGGCTCTGTTAGAGACTGCTTAATCTTACATTTGCATTGAAAATATCAGATGTGAGTTATCAGTCTTTGCTGAAACACAGGTTCCAAAATATTAAACCTATTCATAAGAAAATTAAATCATCTTATGATTATTATTATTCTACAAGTAAAATATTCATGTAAATGTTGTTAAATGGAGTAAGTAAACCATCAGCAAAAATCGGGAGGTATTATTAAACATAATTGAAAACTTCTTGAGCCATGTGAATTGCTTTGCATTTTTAAGTAATTAAAATGCGTTTTACGAAACTTGGTTAATTTTTAAATGTGTGAGGGTTTATTTCCTTTAATTTTTAAGCTAATTATCCTAGAATCCTTCAGAATAGTTTTTTTACTATTTACTCAAAATTTGATATCTCTCCCAATGCTAACTTTCATTCTGTCTAGTACAAATCATATCACAGAGTATTTTAGAATCATTTGTACATTACAGATGTTAAAGATCTAAGGAAAGTTCACCAAATCAGTTTTACTTTCATGGAGGTAAAGACAACAAATGAATCAAAAGTCTAACTGAAACAGCTCACATTTTTGGAAAGTAGCTGAATAAAGAAAGGGCAAAACAACCTGGAGACAGAAATGACAACTTATTATAGTCCTATTGGGCGCTATTAGTGGCCTAGATTAACTCTTCATATTTAGTCACGCAGGATTCATGCAATTTTATAAAAAGAAACTTAGCGGACAAGAGTTGTTTGATTTTAGTTATGTTTCAGGTAGCAGCAAATTATGATGTACAGGGCAATAAAAAATTCAGGTTCTGGTCATGTCAATGTCATATGGATTGCTAAAAAATTTATATAGGATTTTCTCACATTGCATTCAGTCCGTTAATTTTCACTTGTTAGATCCTAGTCATACTTTGGGACTTTTATAAATAGTCACTCTTGAGGAAAAGTGCTTTTTGCCTCCCACTCAAAATTAGTCTTGGTGTCTCAGTTTTACAAAGGTTGATGAAACTGTAAGAAATAAATGCATCTGAAGTTTGAAGAATTATGCAAGTATATTAATATTACCAACAACTTAATAATAATAAGCTTGGTATCAAGATCTGTAGTGTATCATATGTAGCATACAGTTTTGAGCATCATATAGCAAGATATTGAAATACTGACTCTGACATTGAATACTGAAAGTATGACATTGATGTATTTTCTTAAAAATTCTGAGTATCAGTATGCTTATCCATAAAGTAGCAATGTAACCAATTCTGAAATATATTACTTAATTTGGTTGACATATATGCAGATGCTAAATAAACATTCATTTGAGAACACAGTTTCCTCTCCACATTTGCTTAAATAGATTTATTTTGTTGAAAAGTAAAATATAATAAAATTTTAGTATGTTGGTTCCTGTAGAACAGAAGGAAGAATGTCCTGCATTCTTGTGTGATGCACTGTTTAGTGCTGAAAATACTTTAACTATTAATTTAAATGCAGGTAAATCACAGTATATTTCTTAAGCTTTAGGCGAGGATTCTGGATTTGGAGGATAGTGATAATTTGGGTATGTTCGTGAGGGATGCTAAAATACCAAAGAGCATCAATCTATTTTTTGTACAATTAATCTTAATGAGTCAAATGATATTAATATCTCTATAATTATAGAAACTTATATTGATATGAAAAGCAATTAAATACATGTTAATACTGTAATGTAAAAAATAAATCAAAGTTTTTAAATGTGCTATCTTTGCAAAACTGTATTTTGATTCCTGTCTTTTAGTATAGTATTACTTAGATTAAAAGTTACAGCAAAAGACAAAGAAATGGACTTACTTTCATAATTATGAGTCGTGATCACAAAGTTTGTATTTTTAATATATCTATGATAAGTCAAGAAGAGATAAAAAGGAGCTAATAGATCGATGAAATGGCTTCTTGGAGATACTATTTTGAAGCAAAGACATGAATTCTAAGCCATAAATATTACAAAAATTGTCTCCCATTAAATTTTTTGTAGAGTAGAATAAATGCAGGTAATATCAAAGAGATTAACACACACTCTAGGTACTAAATGTGGATTACTCTATCAGACCTGAATTCCATGAACCATACACTTTCATTCTGCTGTCTCTTGATTGTATATCAATTTTCTTTGTTTCTTTCCTTTCTTTTTTTATGAATAGGTAGTCAAGTTGTACAGGACTCATTTCACAGACCTGTCATGTATAATAGTTTGTATATTGGCAGAGAAAGTTTTGGCTTAATAATTGGATTCAGGTGGAAGAAGTTCATACCAAATTCAATTCATTTTCAATGACAATATATTATTTCCTTAAAACCTTTATTTTTTAAAAAAAGAAAAAAAGAAATGCTATTGGAAACCAAATGACAAAAAAATCAAAATTTTTATACTTTGAAAAGGAAATTGGATTTGGCATGATTGTCAAAGTGAAATATTTTTTGATATTATTTTAACGATATCTGTTGTTTTTGCTCCTCTTGCCTCAATGACCCTGCCAACACACACACATCCATACACACACATATCCGTACACACAAAACCTTTTAAATTCTAAAAAGAATCAGTTCTTAGTATAAAATGGACATATATCCTCAGGATATTACAGAGAGATATTTCTTTAATCATTTTCCTTAACATTTATTTAATAAATTTCATAATTCATTAGGCAAAAATTTTGGAAAAACTAATGAGCAAGAAAACCACAGTCAAACATACACATACATACATATTTTTATGAAGTTGACCTTGCTAATATTTTCTGGCTGAACATTATCCATTCTGTTTAACATTTGGATAATAAAGAATGTCAATAATGTTTATGACATTTAGAGTTTAATTAAATTCAAACATTGTTTTATACATATCATGGTGAGATAAAAGTGCTACAGATGATGATATTTCATATCAACATCAATTAAGTTAGGGAAGAATATTTTCCACTGATATTAGATGTTCTTTGTGGGGATATTTAATATGCAGTAAAACTGAATGATTATATAAAAAGACAAAAGCATATAGAATATTTTTAGAAAATAATGTACCTGCTTGGTTTTATAATGTAAATATTGCACAGTAACTACATTTCTAAATATAAAGTAACATTTTTTTAGCTAAAGACAGACTTCTATTTGAGGCATTTACCTAGATCTTGGTTACTCAGAGTGATTAAAATCTAACTTTTAGATCTAAAAATATTTTTGCAAGTTTATTTTCAGTCATTTTCCCTTCCAACTAATTATGTAGTAAAAGCAGGAAGGAGCCAAGAACTAGATATAGGACCCAAATCATGACCCTAACCCACTGAGGCGAACTCAGGCATCTCCCCTAGGGGGCTTTCAAGCCAATCAAGTTAAAAATTAGACTGGAATGCCACATACCACCCCTTGTTAACTTTACTCCTGAAAGTATCTCCTTAAATCATAATTAAATTCCTGTTTCAGAAAGTACATCATAATTTCACCTAACAAAATGTACCTGTTCTGAGTTTAACCCAAACATAATAATCCATTTCTGAAATGTCAACAGTCCCAACATAATTTAAGTCTATGTCAAATTCTCTTCTGAAGCTCAACAGGAACTCTTACCTATAAATTTCTGTAAACATTTATTAAAAAGTTAAATAATATCATTCTACTATGGTACAGGTTAATCATTCCCATTAAAAGGGAAGGAATATGTTTATAGAAAAAAATTGGACCTAGAAAGACCAAAACCCAGCAGAAAAAAAAACATGCATATTGTAACATCATATCTGGCATTAGGAAAATGTGGTAAAATGTAATTTTGAGCAGTCAGAGTCACCTCTACCCCTATGGTCTTGCTAGGCTGGCTCCATTAATGACTTGTGGTTTTCCTCAACTAATGCTCCAATTCTGTGACATTTCTGAATACTTAGAGAATGTACCATAAGTTTGGCTTTATTCCTCTAAATTCAAGCACTCACATCCCTGGAACATACTACCTTTGAAATCTTTGAAATTTTGCTTAAAGCCCCTATGACCTGATAGCTTGCATTACACATCACATTACAAAGCAACCCTTAGGAGGAAAATGCCAAAGTCTTTTGCCAGCTCTATCAACAGTCAGGCCCCTTTGAACCATGGCTTCAGTGGTCTCTGAGTTCCAGGATGGGTGAGCACAGTAAAATAAATTCTAAAGCACTAACTCCCTAGATGGCCCTTCTCTAGAAGAGTTCTGGACCTTTCTTCTTAAATGAAGGTTCACACTTTTACATGCCCGAAACTATGATGGCAGGTATATTGCTGATTCCTGAAAAGCCTTTAAGGCATTCTTTTTTTCCTTGTTACACTTGAAACTACTTTGTATCTTTCTCATAGCACAGTTTTCTTAGTAACTGCACTTCCTTTGGTCTCAAATTTACTTTTATTAGGAGAGAGATTTTAAATTTTTCAAGTTTTTGGCTCTGCTGATTTTCCTGATTCTTGTAAAAACAACCTGAATATTGGGCTGCCTTAAAATTTTCTACTCTAGCTGTTTAGTCTACCTCCCTGAATCCTAGTCTCCTGCTGTCTGACGACATGGGGAAAATGTAGAAAAAATTTCCCACTATGTGACCTGCATAAAATCTAGTTCAATTTCAGATAGAACCCTTGTTCCCAACGGAAACCTCATGAACCTTGCTTTTTATTTCTGTCATGATTCTTGCCTTCTGAGTGCCAAGCAGAATCAACTATAACATTCTAGGACTTCTCTAGAACTCCTCCTGTAAACCAGGCCCAAAATGTAGCAATTACTCATTGCTAGTACAAATGTTCAGTAGTTCACAACTTTCTCATTGCTGAAACAAAATACCAGATGCTCATAATTTAAGAGTAAAATTGTATTTTGGCTTATGGCTTCAGAGGATCAGTCCATGGTTGACTGGTATATAGGAAGAAATAGTATTAGGAATGGATCTAGTGGGAAAAAACTGCTGAATCCTTGTTAATCAAGAAGCAGAACAGGGGAACTATGCCACTGAGGAAAGAAGAAAGAAGACATTCGCAATCCCTAAATCTACACCTCCACAATTCATTCTGGTACCCTCAGAAGTGGGCTTTGCTCACCTCCCAGGCACTCTCAACACAATCAAATTGAATATAGCTTATTTGTCGCAACATGATTGATAATAAATTCCCTCATTAAACCCTAGGTATTCACTACACTTATGTGTAGAATTTGAACCACATCATCAGTACTGTAGCACTTAGCTTTAAAACAAAAGGACGAACTTTGGAGCAACCACCAGTAAAACGTGCTTCAAAATTGAATTGAATACAGGATTGAGCCAAGGAGAAAGCACTAGAGAGTGGATATCCATTGATATTTTCAGTATCCACTTGCCTCCTCAGCCAAAGTAATTTGTATTTTATAACTTCTAGGCTCTATGATAGAACTATTGATTTTCTTATAGGTTTTATATGCCACTCCAGACATATCTATGGCACTTTGTTTCTGTTCTAGGTTTTTGCTACACTTGGACATCACTTATAATAAAATTAATAGACTACATATTTAAGAAAGTAATTAAGTATGCTTTAAAAAAAGAAAAAATAGGAAAAGTATCTTCAAAACATTGATTTTAATACTCATTTACAATATTATTACTGTGATTTAAAATTAATGGTGTAAAACTTAGTATCAACTTGTTGCTTTAATTTAAAGACTGTGTAGATTTAAGAATCAAAGAGCAGTAGCAATTTCAATCCTTCTCTTTCTTTGTTTTTTGCTTTTTTGTTTTTTTTGTTTTGGTCCCTAGAATTGAGCTGATGACCTCACACTTGCCAGGCAAATGCTATGCCATTGAACTATATCCCAGCTGAGTCTTTTTCTTAATTTTTTGGAACTAATATGAAAATATGTGCTGTTTAACACATTTTGAGATATTTAGATTAATGCTATTTAAAACTAATCATTTAATTAAAATTGCTAGACTATACCCATATGCACTACATAATTGACATCAGATCAAAGTAGCAATTTACTAAAATTTTTGATGTTATTAAACTTTATTAAGTATTTAAAAATTAACCTTTTTGCAATGAGATCAAATATTGCTTTTTAAGAGCTTACTCTTAATGCTACCATCAAGTATATGTCCCCTCAAAGCCTAGTGCACTAATGAGTGGGACTTTTGGGAAGTGAATGAAACATGATTGTGTGTTATTGGATTAGTCTACTGATGGGCTGATCGCTGAGTGTGGCTTTGGGATGTGAAGTCTGGTGGGAAAGAGACATGTCACTGGGGATGTATTTATATCTTGTTTTCTCTCTTCATTTTTCCCTTTCTGTCTCATGCCTAACCCACTGTGAACTGTTGCTTGTCTGCCACGCCCCTCTGACACGTGACTCTTCCTTGCAAAGAAACTATTACACACTGAAATATCTCCTATATACTGTAAGCCAAAATAAATCTCTCATTCTTTAACTTGTGAATGCGAGAAGAAAACAGACATCAGGCCAGGTGTGGTGGTTCACATATGTGATCTCAGCTACTTTGGAGCCTAAAACAGGAAAATCACAATTTTGAGGCTAGACAAAACAAATTAGTAATAACATTCCAAACAAAAATAAAAATGAGAAATGGAGCTCAGCATTCTCAGGTTTCAATCACAATTGCAAAGAAAAAGAAAAAAAAGCAAAACAAAAGAAAAATCTTTTCACTGCTAAATGGGAGTACTTATCTATAAAGATGTTACAAATGTTACATTTTCTGTATAAACAGTACAGGAAAATTTTTCTGTAGCCATAAATGCTGTTTTCACCAAGCCAAGAGTAAGGAAAACAAAGATATGTAGCAATATGATGACAAATACTTCAATTTCTGTTTAAAAAGTATGGAGGACATCATGACATAATGGTAGATTTGTGATTCATGAAAGATGTCCATAAGTTCTAGAATCTCTCTCAAATTATTAATGTCTCAACCTCCTTGGTCTCTCTCTCTCTCTCTCTCTCTCTCTCTCTCTCTCTCTCTCTCTCCCCACCCCACGTTCACATTCACACACACACACACACATAATTTTTTGAAAATCAAGTTATGATAGTATAGTTAGCTATAGCTTCTAAATTATATCTGTGGCAACTATTCTCTAACTTGAGTTCTCTATATATCTGTATTTGATGAGATTGGCTGTGGATATCATCAGGCTTTATCATGTGTTAACTTTCCTTAGTGACAAGTGGCTGAATATGTAGACTTATTTTGTCTTTTAAATTATATCATTCTTATCTTTGTGGAAAGACACTAATATATATGTGAAAAGTTACACTAGTAGGAAATATTCTTCCATTTGAAAGTATTTGCCCATTTTATAAGCAGTGTTTTAACCTCAACTTGGATATATTTTCAGTTTCAAGATTCATAACCCTGATCGCTGACATGCATCAGAAAATTGTTCGAAAACTTCATCTGCTTACATAGTAATTTTATGACATTTATTAAAGCAAAGTAATTTGATAAGTTTTGTCATGTCGTCTTCAAATTATTTAAGTAAAATTAATCGTTTTTTTGTAGGGATGCTAAAATAGAAGGTTTTAGGCAAAATGAGGTAGAAAAAGCGAAATAGTTGTCAGCACATAAAGTTTATCAACAAATCAATCAAGTTGAGTTATATCTCTCTAGACATTAAAATAATAATTGTAAGTCACTAAGAGTAAGTAAAGATCAGTGTCAGCCTGTCAGACACCTATAAATCACAGTTAAGTTGTTTATAATTGTAAATGCATACCTCGGCATTCAGCTCAAGCTTTCCCATGTTAGGAGAAAAATTAACATTCTGACCTGCAGGTCTGGCAGCATTAGTTTTGGCTGATTGTCTAGTTTACATATTAATATAGAATGCACCTTTGTTCAGCTCGGATCTGTCTCTTGAACGATGCAAATTACCTTTCCTGACAGTTTTTCAGTGGCAGCTTTGCTTTGTCAGTTCTCCCTGACCTTCATGAAACCAAAGGAGGCAGAAGAACAAAAGGAACATTTATTTAAACAGACTTTTTAGGACTGTTTGCATATTGTTGAAAAGATAGGTTTCCGTATCCCATTTGAAAAACTACTTGAAATGTATGTTGGATTTCCTGAATTATAAAGATCACACAAATTGGTAATACGCTTTATTTCTGCTAAGCTTTGTTTCTCTTTCCAATCAGCAGCTATTATTATGTTTTTAAATTTTCATTTAAATTTTTTTTTTTTTTGTCCAACACTACTCACCCGTTAGTCACTTTGTACCTGTGGTGATTAACAGATCAACTGCCATGTTAGAAGCGTTCGTGTTTCAGTAAACTAACAAGGCTATATCACAAACTTTCATCTTACTTCATCTCACCGTGTACACATTTTATCTCATGTCAAGTTGAATCAATGCAGTTCAGTGAATTATTTTGAGAGATCATGTTAACATTGCTTTTATTATAATAGTGTTACATTGTTCTTTTTTATTATTAATTTCATACTGTACCTAATCAATAAATTAATTAAATTTGGATACATAGGGAAAGTACTGTATATTCAGTTCTTACTATTGTGATTTGAAGATTGCATTCAGGTCTTAAATCATTTCCTCTGCAATTAAAAATGATTACTCCATCTTGCTGAAAGAATGTATGCTAAAATCTAGTAGCTTTAATAATATGTATAGATCTAGTTGAGATGAATTTTAAAATTAAAAGAGCTCTATGAATTACACCATTCTTATTATTTTCTTTCATGCTTTCTTTCTGTTGAAAACATACACAAATTTATATTCCTTTTTCTATTGCTTGATGAGTTTTAAATTACCAAGAAAGTCCGTGACCTGAAGAGACTAATTTCTTGGTGTAATTAGAGCTCCTTAAAACCTGTGATTTGATTTAATCTCTTAATTTTGACATTCTTCTCCCTGTGATAAAAATTCTGTATTCTCATTAAAATGAGGTCAAGTAATGCAAAATTAATGTTGTGTATCAAGATAAACATTGGTTACATCAAGTAATTATTAATATAGAGATGTCTACAGACATATATACAAGTAGAAAAAGAAATAGCTACACTTCTTAGCTGATTAATTACAATGACAAATGTGTTTGTGAAAATAAATCATAATAAATGCTAATTTAATTAAAACAATTAAGTAATTTTTCCATTTTATTTAAGTAAAAAATAAACTGGTAATGAAATAATTGACGAGTTACAAATGCTATTTTTCCAGTTAAAATTAATATGAGAATTGAAAACATACTTTATTACTAAATTTTAAAATGTACTGATATTTTTCCAGCTTTATAGAAATATAATTGGCAAATAAAAATGTTATGTGTTTAAGGTATATGAGATGACTTCTTACATAACCATTGTGAAATGCTTGCCACAATCAACATGTTAGTAGACCATTACCTTACATAACTATCACTGTGCATGTTCTCATAGTGAGAACATGTAAATTCCACTCTTTTAGTAAATATCCGTAAGAATATAGTATTACTAAGTATAATCACCAGATTATACATTAGATCATCAAAACATATCAATATTAAAACTTAAAATTTGTGTATATTGACCAACAGCTCTCCACCCCTACATACTAGACTGACAACTATAAGTCTGTTTTTCCGTTGTTTAGAGTCCACAAGTAAATAAACTGTACAGTATTCTTTTTCCTATTTTTGGTTTAGTTCATTTAGCATAATACCCTTAGGGTTCATCAATACTGCTACAAATGGTAGTTTCCTTTTTCATGGCCAAAAAATGTGTGTATGTGTGTGTCTGTGTGTGTGTGTGTGTGTGTGTGTGTAAAATCAAAATTCCTTTATCCACTCATCCATCAGTGAAGATTAATTTTACTTTCCATGTTACAGCAATTGTGAATAATACTACATTGACCTTGGCGGTACAGACATTTCTTTGGTAAACTAACTTCATTTGCTCTGGAAACATACCTAAAAGTATAGTACTGAACTACCAGATGGTAGTTTAATCTTTGGTTTAATTTCTCAGGAACATCTACATCATTTTTCACAATGGCTAGACGAATTTATGTTTGTGATAGTGAAGTACAAGTGTTCATTTTCCAACACGTGCTTGCAGTATGTGTCTTTTTGACCATAGCTATAGTAATGGATGTGAAGTGATAACTCTCATTTTCACTTGAATTTCCTTCATAGGTGGTGACACTAAGTGCCTATTTATGCATCTGTTGCCATTTTTATATCTTCCCAGAAAAAAATACTTTTGGGTTCTTTACTATTTTAAGATAAGGCTATTGTTTGTTTGCTATTGACTTAAATGTATTTTGAATATTAGCCTCAGTTGGATACATGTTTTGCAAATATTTCCCCCACTCCATAGTTTATTTTACATTTTGTTGTTTTTACAACTGTTCAGGAGATTTTATTAGGGTACTGTTTATTTTTTGATATCTGTGTTTTTAGTATTATACTAAAAAACCCTTGCCAAGACTAGTATCATAAAGGTTTTTGCATATATTTTTTTCCTGTTAGAAATTTAAGAATTTTATGACTTGGAGTCTTACATTTAATTTTGTAATCCATTTTGTGTCATATTTTTCTATGGTATATGTCTGGTTTTCCCAAAGTCATTTATTAAAGACACTAGCTTTTTGCCATTATGTATTCTTTGTGCTTGTGTCAAATATTAGTTGATCAAACATGTATGTGTTCATTTCTGAACTCTCTGTTCTGATCTTCTTGCCTTTATGTTTTATGGCAGTCTCAAACTATCTTGATTATTGAGCTTTGTAATACAGTTTTAAATCAAGAAATGCAGTGCATCCAGATTGTTTCCTCTTCACGGGAATACTTTTGCTTCCATACAAATTTTATACTTATATGCCAAACTTAGGAGAGCTTTTGCTATTTCTGTATAACAGTCCCATTGGAATTTTCATAGGGATTTCAGTGAATTTTTAGATCACTTTTGATAGTATGCAATTTGTTTTTATAATACTGTTGTAATTTTTCCAATCCAGGCTCATAAATGTATTTATTTGTGCTTTCTTCAGTTATTTAAGATTGTATGTTCTCAGTGTTGATATTTTATTTCCTTGGTAGTACTTATTTTTAATCTTTTGGTTGCTTTTGTAAATGGCATTCTTGATCTTTTCTTCGTTTTTTATCATTGCCAAGATTAATGACAGATTTAGTATGTAATTTACCCTGAAACATTACTGGGTTTGTTAATGAGCTCTAACAATTTTTTTTTGGTAGTCTTTAGAGGTTTTGTATATAAAACTGTGTCATTTGTAAGCAGATATAATTTAAATTGGTCTTTTGCAGTGTGGATATGCTTATTACTTGCTCCTACCTAATTACTCCAGCTAGCACTTCAAGTACTGTGTTCACTAGAAGTGATAAGGTTAGTGTTGTTTTAGTTGTTGTTGTTGTTGTTTTGTTTTTGTTTTTGATCTTAAAAGAAGTGTTTTAAACTTTTCAATGTTGAGTATGGTTTTATCTGTGTTTTTCCCATAGGTAACTTTTGTTATGTTGAGGTACATTCCTTTTATACATAATTGATCCAGATATTTTTCTTTGATGAAAGTATGCTAAATTTTATGAAGTGTTTTTTTCTGTCCTTTATTCCCTTAATGTGGTATATTATATTTACTAATTTGTGTATATTTAATCACCCATTAATGAAAGGGATAAATTCCACTTGATTATGGAGTGGAACTATCTGAATTGCTACTTTATTGTTAAGCATTTTTCTTGGTGACTTTTTTTTCTCATTGCCCAAAACTAGGGAAGGAAAGATTTATTTAGCTTACAGTTTTTGGAGGTTTTAGTTCATACTCAGCTGGCTCTAACGCAGGGTCACATGGCTGAGAGGCAGCTGTTCATGATGACCATAAGCAACAAGAAGGAAAAGGGCAAAAGTAGGGAAAAACATACCTCTTTCCCTCCTCTATATTGTATGCCAGCTCCACCCCTGGGCGGGTGCAGCACTCACACCACCAATCCCAGCACTACATAGCAAACCAATCACAAATACTAGATTCATCTGCCTCCATAACCACATGAGTCTTGAGGGGACAACCAGACATGAATTATAACAGGATTTTTAGATTTATGTTTATTAAGGCTGTAAGTTTTCTTTTTGTAGAGTCCCTATGTGGCTATCATGTAATAATATTTTAAAACTTTTAAGATAAATTTTGATGTGTTCCATATTCTTTTAGTTTTAGAGAGCATTTGAAAATTTTGTCATTAATTCTGTAAATTCTTGGTAGGATTCACTGGTAAAGTTATTCAATTCTGCACTTTCCTTGTTGGAAGTTTTTTTATATTATAGTTTTGGTCTTGTTACTCATCATTGATCTGTTAATATTTTCTATTTCTCCATGATTCAGTGTGTGGAGATTTATATTTGTCATTCATTCATTCATTTCTTTCAGATTATGTAGTTCAATGACATAAATTGTTTCTGACTCTTTGTATTTTTGTGGCTCAGGCCTCCTCTTTCTTTTATGTTTTATTATAATTGAGTCCATATTATGTATTTTTATTGGTTTTTCATTTATGCTTATATTTTTTAAAACCTATTTTTACTTTTATTAATTTTTTCTTTCTAGTACTTATTTGTTTTATTGTTTATTATTTTATTACTTTTCTAAGTTAGGCCCTATTCCTAACCTATAAAGTTAAGTTGTTTATTTGGAATTTTCCTTTTTATTTCACATTAGGCATTTATTAGTACAAACCACTCTCTTGGAACCTGCTTTGGTATATTCCATACACTTTTTTATGTTTTTTTATCCATTTTTTTCTTTAGAAGTATTACTTGATTTTTTAAATATGTTAGTTATTTAGGAATGCTTAGTTTAAATATGTTAGTTATTTAGGAAGTTGAGTGGTAATTTAATGTGATAAAGCCTGAAATTCAGGGTTTGTATATATATGACAATTTCAGCAATCTTATCTTTACTGTAGTATTAATTGTGATCATGAGGATATGCTTGTATTCTTTCCCCAGTTGAAGTTTATGGATATGTTCTTTGACTATTTCCATATGTTATTGTTTCTTTTCAATATTATTTTATAGCTCAATAGCTAATCAGGTTATCATTAATTTGCACTTTAGACTACAAAGCACTGATATTCATGACAGTGTTTCACTCCCAGATGTCTTACCATCCTTTAGTAAGAAGCCAAAGCTCATGTACAATTCAGTTCATTGATTTTTAACTACCAATTTGTGTGTCACAGGAAATAAAATTCCCCAGTTGATTTTTAAAGTTGAAAAAACTGTTTTGGTTTTATCGCCATGAGCCAAAATTGTCACAACTTAACAAAAAACATTTTAGAGTAGGAAGAAAAAAACCAAAACAAACAAACAAAAAAACTTTTAGAATCCTTGTTGCAGTATTTTCTTTCTTTCTTTCTTTCTTTCTTTCTTTCTTTCTTTCTTTCTTTCTTTCTTTCTTTCTTTCTTTCTTTCTTTCTTCCTGGTACCAGGGATCAAACTCATGATCTTGCACTTGCCAGGCAGGTATTTATGGTGCTGAGCTAAAGCCCCAGCCCTGTTCCAGCTTTAAAAACAAGTTATTTTCTGTAAATATGCAAGACAAAAATTCATATTCTCAGTATATCAATCTTTATAGTCACTAAAAATTCTCTACATTGTTGACATAATCTGAGATATTTGAATCATATGTTTCCATATAATACCTCAAGCTATTAAATATTCTTCTTTCTCTAAGAACATGTAAGGACAGGAATGCATTGTGTTTTTCAGGTTTCACCTCAAGTAATTTGATTTTTTTCCTTCCTCCTTTTCTCTCCCTACCTTCTTAAGTTATTTGAATGTGATTCCATAAGATGACAAATGAGCTAAAAATGAATGTGCCTCTGGAGAGTTTATCTGACAGATATGCATGTTGTTTCAAATGGTATGTTGTGTTGGATGTACATGCTGATGGGAATGCAGGTATTGACTGTGTTGTGTGTTATTCCAATTTCCTCAGAGAAACTGAGTCAGTAACAATAGATAGATAGATAGATAGATAGATAGATAGATAGATAGATAGATAGATTTATCTACATACATACATACATACATACATACATACATACATGGTTAGATAGATAAAGGAAATACAGGGACATTCCAGGAATTGGTTCACAGGATTGCAGGACTAATAAGTCCAAAATCTCTAGAGCTGCTCCATAGCCTGGAATTCAGGTAAGAGTTGATACTATATTCACGAACCTGAAATCCATGAAGAAGGTCAGAGGCAAGAAGCCAGGAAGATTTTGCTTGTTGTGGTCTTGAAGCAGTTCCTTCTTTAAAAAACTCAGTTATTGTCTTTGACGCTTTTAACTGATTGGATGAGTACATCTAGATTATGGATGGAATTTGTTTTACTTAAATTTAAATTTGTTGTACTGAATTTAAATGTTAATCATGTTTGAAAAAATAGTCTCATAGCAACATCTAGAGTTGTGTTTTACCAAACCAATGATTTGCACTTCCTAGTGAAATTACAAATTAAATCAATCATTGTAATGTGGAAAAAATTTGTATCTTAATGTTTATGTAACCTTTAGATAGCTTAACTTTTCTGATTTTACTTCCCATCAATAACACATACTCAAGGATAAAAGTCAAAGGATTATTGAGAGATTTAAATAATAAAACATGTGTAATGCTCTTGACAAGTAATTTATGAATAAAACTTATATTTAAATAATATCTCTTTCTTAGTTCCTTTTCCTGTATATATACAGAACTACCACTCATTAGTGGTACAATCCTAGCAGTTTCTCCTTTATTATTCCGCATTTTATTTCATTTGCAAGATGCAGAATAAAGAGTAAAGCTCCTGGGCTCTCTTCCAGGTGTGACAGTTTTTCACCTATGTCACCACTTCAGTGATAGTTGTTTTTCACACCACGCATTAGCCTTCTAACACATCTCTACTTTTGTCTTTTGATAAATATAATGTTGCTGTCACATTGTGCTAATTATCAAGCAAAAGAAGCTGCTCATTTTTCTATTGTTGGTAAGAGTCTCCTGCTAAACCACCCACATTTTCTTGTCTGGTTGCTCTGGTGACCAAAGTCATATTTCCAGGCAAATGAGATCATTACTCAAAAACCACAATTGTTACTTCAATCGAATGTACTGACCTGGATTAGGACTAAGTGGTGTGTTATTATCTCATCAGAGTAATATATACCTGGGTGTGGATATACATTATATTGTCTGAACATGTCAATTTTTTATAATAGAGTTATATATTAAATACAATGCTTGCTACAGCCAGTTTTTATTTTGGTATCAAAAACATACCCATATGATCTCTATATTCATGAATCTAAGTAAAAATGGCATTTAAAATAGACATGTTACAAACATTTATATATTCTGAATTTGCATAGTCCATTGATTATTTTTTCCCAGATTTAATTCAGGTCTGACCAGTCTTCTGTGACTGATTCAGATGGGCAGTAATGGAATATCATTGCCAAAGCTTCTCCAGGGTTTCTGAAGCCTGTTCCAAATCCATCTCTTTATGCTAACAGCCAACAGGGACATCAGATGCGCAACTGGTTTTCATGAGCCCACCGTGGCATCCAGATAAAGAACGGAGCATAAAAGATAGAGATATGGTATAATATCAATATGCAAATTTAAGAATATTGTTAGGTTCTAAACTAAAAATAATTTTTCAGAATATTTAGATACAAATATGTAAATTTCGAGCATATGGGTAAGGTACTGTGTTCTCTAAAATGTAGGTCATTTGTGGGGAGCACATTCAGTTCATGTAAAAACTTCTTTCATCACTCTCATTAAAGTTTGTTTGAACCTCAATCCCAGATTATCCTCAATGGAAATCCACTTTGGCAAATAATGTTGGGCATGATGCTCACATCTCTTGGAACAAGGTAGATATCATAAATATGTGTTTTTATTGTCAGCTAAATGAAAATGGTGATTAACTCCCCAATAATTTTAAAGTTTCAAAAAGTTAAGCAGGCAGTTTAATAAGACGCACTTATTTCTTGCCAGGTCTTCTGTGCCGAAAATCAGGACTTTGCTCCCAGTGGAATGAAATGTAGCTGATGTAAAAGACTATGCACTGAAAATTTCTTTTTCTCTCATTGTTTATCTTGCAGAATTGAGGAAAAAATAATTAAATTTAAAATCTTGGTAATGAAAAGTAAGAAGAATGAAGCCACTTTTCAGATAAATACTCATCAGTGTAATAAAAAGATTATTCAGTGGAATATCTTCTAGTCATTCGTTTAACCTCTGCCCAGTTTAGGATTATTAGATGTTACCATCTGTTGTTTATTTGACAGTTTATGAAAAATGAAGTGTTTACCTCAATATCCCTTAAGTAAATTTTTAAAAAATGTTATAAATTATTGTGTCCTGGTTAGAAAGATTGCAGCACATTCATAATAAATAGCATTTTTTTTCCAAGAGCATTTGAGATGTACCAGTGCCATTGCTAGTGTTGATATCATTCCCCTGCTAGAGAAGACACTGTGAACTAAACACAGGTGAACTGATTCTCTGGCCATCTGCTATGACAAGACATTTCCTGGCTTCCACTTCCTACAGCACATCTATTCCCATATGTGCACTTGGAATCAGGCTTCTGGCATATGCAGAAGCTCAAGTGTGTTTTTGATAGGAAAAGTACACATCTCAAGAAACACCTCCTAGTATTGTGGATGGTTATGTAGTGCTATGTCCAAAACTTTGCACCTGCATCCAGGTTCAGCAGGAAAGAATGATAGAAGCTATAAATAATACTTGGTTAGAGTATCAAAATAGTCACATACATGCCTTAATGTATACCTTATGAATAGATTTTCCTAGATTTTATAATTGAGCTGACAAGAACAATTAATGCCTAACTTTTATATTATAATAGAAATTTTTGAAAAATGATGTGTCTTGCAATGATTAAAGTTAGGTTTGGTTAATTGTACAATTGAAGATGATAACTTACTGCATAATTGAAAATTTTACCCCCACAGTTACCTGTGGGGGTAAAATCAACTTTTCTAATTCTTTTTCCCAAATATTATGTGTGCACGTATGTTTGTGTCTTCTATGATTTGACATAGTGCTTCAATAGGACTGTTAACAATCAGCTCGAGGTTCCTCTGTTCAAGTTGGATAGAAATCACAAATTGGCATGTGACTAGACAAGTGTAAGGACTGCCCCAAAGAGGAGATGGGAAACCCAATTTTCCCTCCCTCTCTTAATGTACCCTCATCAACTTTTGTCATAGAAAAAGAATTTCAGGATGCTAAGTGAAATGCAGTTTCATTAGGTAGTGTTAGAAAGTAAGAGGGATTGTCGAAAAGGTTTTAGCTTGAACATTAAAGAAGACACAGCTCTGATGAAGAGGATCAGACCAACCTGTTAAAAAAAAAAAGAATAGAATTATGTTGCTTAACTTTACTGAGGTGAACTAGGATATGGTACTTTCCATTAGGTCATGAGCATGCAGATTTTTAGACTTGTCTTTTGTATTTTAGGGGATTTCTTCCCTCTAAGCTGTAGCCCAGTGGCCACTGTTACCCTTGAAAATGCTCTGTTTTCCCTTTTGTTGCTGCATACACCACCAACAGAGTAACAAATAAGAGGAGGGTTCATTCCATGTATTGTTAGTAAGGACAGATGGGGTGGAAAGGAAAGTTGTCTTTCCATTTAGTAGATAAAGGGCTTTGAATTGATTGCTGATAATCCATGTCTCCTGATCCATTGGTACATGTAAAATTTTAGAACTACAGATTAATTTGGAGAATTGTAATAATATAATTTCAAATTCTCTTATTCACATTTCATATTATCTTGACACATGTACTATTTTTAAGCCCAGGTTGAATATTAACTTTAATGCTGCTGATTGTACTTTGGTTAGGCTATCTTAACATTAAGAATAATTTTCAAAAAGCAATCTCAGCTTTGAGAGCTCCTAGATATCAGATTATCTTATTCAACCAAGAAACATTCACCAAATCGCTAATAAAAATATGTGGCATGTTGTTTGCTTATATAATACCAATATAAAAGCATAAAGTTTCTACTGTATGAGAAGTAAAAAATTAAATAATTATTTGTCTTTAGAAAGACTATCTGAAAATATTAGGCAGTATTTACCTAGAAAGGAATGTTTTGCTATAGATTTAAAATTTGCATCTCAGAGCTGTGACTACTCGCTAAAATTTCTTAAACTGATACTATGATGAATTTACATGTTCAGAAAAAATCTCCCATGATTAGAAGCTATAAAAAGAGAGTCAGCATTAAAGATTCTATGTCTTTACATTAAATATATTCAATATTGAATACAGTTACAATTATTACATTATAGAGAACTTGGTATTTCCTGATGTTTGCATTTTTAATGCGTGATGCACCGTGTCCATAATATCATTGGTCACGCTCAGTACATAATAATAGCTTACACATCATGAAATTGTTAAATAAAATTTTAACAATCTCAATACACAGAAAAAAACAGCTTGATTAGATCATGGATGTGTTAACAAATGTGAATCTTTCTACAATGTATACATAAATTAGAACATTGCAGTGTACCCAATAAGCATGCATAATCATTACTTATAAATTAAAATAAATGTAAATTTAAAGTGCATTGTGATAGCATTCCCTGGGGAAATTTTAATGCATAATATTTATTTAATGACTTATTTATTTGTATATTTAAAAATGTGTACTACAGCATGAAGAAGGGACTATATTAAATGATATGTGCTGATTAATGAAGGTGACTGGAGTTAGGATATTATCTGATCCAGAGAATATTTAAACGGTATATACAGGGTTATATTTATTTTTTCAGTTCCACGACAATTAGGTAAAATGTGTGGTGGCTATATTTCTTGTGTGCATTCCCTGCTTGTGAATTTTCTGTATGCCTTTAGGTTAAGTGGAGATGTACATTTTATTAGCCATGGCGATAAAAACACAGTCAGGTTACTGGCACCTGTTTTGTCCTGACCTCAAGGTTCTGTAAGAAAGGCAGAATCCCATCTATGATATATTTTGATTCTTCTTTTTTGACTAGTGTCCTCCCCTCCTTTCAGTCCCTTCTCCGTCTTGATTTTCGCATATTCTCTTTCCCTCTACTTCCTGTTCCAAACACAGCTGACTGGGAAAGTAGAAAATAGCGGAGGCCATTGGGGCTTGTTATTTAGAGCACAGATCGTAACAAAGTGTGACGAGTGCTCCCCGATATACCCCTGAGGCTGGGCTGCTGCTCACATTTCCTCAAAGCAGCAGGTAGGGAGAAGGCCCATGCCAAGCCTATTAGGCAGCTTGGATGCCTGATAGTTTTCCCACAATTATTACTGATACCTTCTTTTACTCCATTTCAAATAAAATGAAAATAATTTGAGTCAAATCCTTTCACTTTGGGTTTCCTGCTGATCATACAAATTACATTTAAACAGTGCTAGCCATACCGGGCTTCAGTACACTGTGCACACATGCACGTTTCAATCCTCTGGTGGTACTTGTAGTCTACGGTAAGTGGCAAGTTTATACAGGGACTGAGAAAGCTGAAGAAAGCAAACAAAAGCCCTTGAGTTTTATGACAGCACCCATGTGGGAGATTTTACAGGCATTCTGACTGAAGGCCAAGACTTTCCTTAAAAACTTGTGAACAATAAAGAGATAGTGCTAATATGTTTTGATGGGAGGGATGTAGCAGAGTTTGATAGCATTCTAGACACCTTGTGGATTTATAAGCATTGAAAAAATTTTCTTTGGTTTTTTTGTTAAAACCTTGAAGATACAAAAGAAAATGTACATAAATTGCTCTTGCAATAGTTTATACAAATCTAACTCAAGTATTTTTTTCCCGGGTTATATGAAGTTTCTCAAGAAAAATTCTGATTAGTTTTTTTTTTTTTTCTTCCTGAGACTTAAACCATTCCTGTTATTGTTCTCTAATTTAAAAACTGCACACCGGATTAAGCTGCCTTTGCCTGCTGCCCCTACACACTTGCATTGAATTAGGTAGAAGAGCACAACTTAATACCAGATTTGTTATCACTTGGCTTATTACTGATAAGTTGTTATTAGACATCAGAATACAGTAGTCATCAGTAGTTTTAGCTTTAGGATCAGAGAAAACCGGATTCTAGCCTTTTACATCCTGATTTATCAGTCCCTCTCTGCATCATGTAATTTGATATAAAGAAAAAGGGAATATAAAATTGTATTTATTTGAGGGTTTGTTGTGCAAGCATGAAGAAGCATGAATAACACAGAACAGTGCTAGTATGTTACCAGGGTTATTATCTATTATCATTACATTATCCCTGTAAGTCTATTTCCTTAGCTATAAAATAATAGCATTATTTGTCTCTAGGAAAGCTTAACTTGAAGTACCTCAGTAAAAGGTTAGAAGCAATTTATTCTTATACAGTGACCTCAAAAGCCATATTGGAAACCGAGAAAAATGAAAATATATAGTTCTGTCTTTGTGTATCTTCTTGTTTTGTTTTAATATTATATTAAAATGCTATTCATCCTACTTATCTTGATTAGCAAATTATTTGGGGGCTTTTAAGTTTTGCGATTAAGGTGTCTCAGTTGCTTTAGTTCTTCTTGGTTCTGATTTTTTGGGCCATATCCAATCCCTTGGGACAGACTTACCAAAAGTGTTAGATTAATGTACATAATCCAAAAGTATTTAAGATTATTCACCATGCAAACAAAAACAACGCAATCCTTCATATGTCCTAAAATTTCATAGTACTTGATAGAAAATTTACAAAATTTATAACAATGTTTACAACTGATAAGCAAGAAGTAAAGCATATTTCTCAGCTATGAATAGCAACAAAAAGATAAAATTTTAAAAAAATAAGATAAAATGTGGTAGCTGAAAGACTCAATTATCTCTTAATTCTCCCTAGAGCTATTAATATTACAAAGATACTGCCTTTTAAAGAATCAATTAAAGATGATATAAACAAGGGATGATAGAAAAATAAGCATTATAGATCTGTATCATGAGTGGCCATTTATTTTGTAAAACATTCTAGTTATTGTGATATTTATGGTATATGTCAAATATTGAATTATGTAACTAATTATGATTTTTTTTATTTTAAATGTTATGTTTCCAAATTTTATTATTCTTCTTAAAATAGGAAAATTGTGCAAGTTTGGGATCCTACACAAAGAACACTACCACTGAGCCTAACACATAAAGGTTAGCACACATGCATGCTGGGGCAAGTGTTTGACATAAGGCTCTGTACAAAATACAACACATTTAGATAGTCAACATTAACTAGGATGTTCCATTTAAAACCCTAATGTAAATCTGTAATATAATATGCACCAAATACACAATCTGATATTACAAAATGTCAATACTATATAAATTGACATTACCAAAATATGTCATTACATATGTAAATATGTATTGTAATATATGCCAAGTATATAAATTATAATGTCAATATACTCCCCCCAAATTTGGAAGTACTAATACAGATTTTATCACCAACAACTGTATGCCCATGAAAAATCTTATACTACCTTTCCATTTCTTTAACTGCAAAATTAGGGATAGTTCCGTTTTATTTAAATGTTTTTTCCTCACTAAAATCAATCATTTGGAGTACAAAGAATTAGTATATGACACAGAAGCACAATTGTCAGATGTATTTCATGTTCTATGTTGCATTTTCCATGAAAGTATTTAGTTATTTCTTTGAAAATGGCTAACAGCATTGGCAAATCATTTTAAAATCACTTTGGAGTTTATAAAATGCTTAATGTTTTATTTGCTTCTCTATTTTTGTGCAAATTTGTCATTATGTGTTAATACAGCTCATTATTGATTGGGGAGAGAGATTAAGTAAATTAATGACATATACCCTTACCAATGGATATGAATTTCCTCATTTCTTCAAACATAAAACACTGATTATCCCTTACATCGAATTCCAACACTTTACTTTCCTGATCTACACTTTGCTTTATGATTACCTTATGATTCAGGTAGGATAGAGCATCAAGTCAGTTAACTAACATTTCCTTTTTTTACAAAATCTTAAAACTATGTAATAAAAAATTTATTTATAAAGATGGTTAAATCTATCATTTTGTATTGAAAACTTTAAATATAATTCAATAAAGTCAATTTCAATAAAATAATTTTATCAGCTTTTAAGATAAACTTAGACAAAAATGCAGAGCATAAAAGAATGAAAATTCTTGCATTCTAAAAAATTTAATAAGATTATATGTGTGAAGGTTGATAGCATCAGGAATGTCAATGAACTCTAAAAGAAAAGAGGATTTTATTAATACAACTATCTTAGTTACTTTTCTCCTTGCTGGGACACAATACCAAACACCCAGCACTCTAAGGAAGGATTTGTTTTGGCTAACTTTGTAGATGTTTTAGTCTGTAGTAAGCTGGTTAGGGTGACATGGCCAAGGGGTGAGCTCGCTTATGACTTGGCAGTCAGGAGACAAAAGAGACATCAAAAGAGCAGAAAGTGAGTTAAACCCCTGGAGATCATGCCATAGTGACCCACATTTTCTGACCAAGTTTCACTTTCCAACATCATATTTTGGTGTAATTTCAACAACGGACTAATGCACGGATAAAAATCACGCCTCCAGGATGCAATCACTTGCTTCAAGCCCCACCTATGAGACCATGAGGTTTTGGGTCTACATCCCGCTGGAAACTTTATGACAGGTAAGTGAATTTCACTATGTACAACTCAGTGATTGGAAAAAAATAACTCAAGGAAAAGCAAGCGGATGAGTTTCAAAATACAGATTAATATTGTATTGACAAATCTACTTTGGCTATCACACTTCCAAGTGAAGTAGGTAGGGCTATTGATAAGTTTTTCTTACCTTTTTAAGATTGTTTTTCTTATTGTTGGAACAATGCCTGTGGGAAGATAACAAAACGTTTTGCGCATTATGCACTCTCAGGAGCCAAATGATGATTCATGACGTTACCTAATTTTATTCCCCCAAAATTGTTTTAGCATCAGTTGATACTTCTTCAGTCAACACATGCTTTCTCAAATTGTTAGAGGATACCTGTTTGCATTACAAAGATGAGGGAGAAATACAGTCTAAAAAATTATCATTTTCTTCTCTGTGAAGAAAAAGAGTAATTTATCTAGGAATGTGTGCTTTCAATTTAAGCATATTGTATATTCCATGTATTATTCACTTATCTTGTTTTTTGTTGCACATGTTGGCTATACTTATTCACTGTAGAGGATTGCTACACATGCATAACACATTTCAATTCCCTTCTCCCCCCACCTTCTACCAACTTTTAATTTTTCCAGAATCAGATTCATTTATACATCTTATCAGATCATTTAAAATTAATTATCATTTATCCATATTGAAAACCAGACTAGTAGGCCAAAGAACATAAAATAAGTGCATGTTAATTGTATTAAGTCCAGCCATGTTTTTAGATACATTGTATTTAGAGACATACATGCTTGACATAAGAAAGTAGAGATGGTTCCCTGACTTGTGAGTAATATCATGCCATAGTTTTCTTATGTATATTGTCTCTTGCAATCTCTTTTCTTTCCATTTTTCTTGAGTACTACATTGAGAATAAAACTAACATGAAAACAATAAAAGTCATAAATAAATGTTCACATAAAACACCTTCCTTATTGAATTCCATATTATTAATGACTTTTAATAAAATGATTTGCAAAGTCATGGAAATAGTAATATCTAGTTTTTAAGTAAGAAAAGGATGAGCTTTGAATGTTTTCAATATGTTTCGTGAAATGAAAGTCATTGAGTGAATAAGTCGTTTCTATCCTTTAAGTTTAAAGTAATTGGACATGACAATATGAACAAGGATTATGAGGTAAAGAGTCAAAATATGAATAAGGGAGATAAGATACACTAATTGAATATTTTTGCATGTAATATTGGAGACTTGGCATTTCCGTATTACATTAGCTTTATGAATTTTTAAAATGCAATATTAAGGACCCTGCAGGCCCAAAATGAGATGCATCTGATCAAGCCATCAGCAAGTATTTACTTAATACCTGCTGGAACATAATTATGTCCCCAGATATTGTTTTGCAATAGTTTGTAGGTTAAGAAAGACCAGAGTTCCAATACTCTGGACATGTAAAGATTACTCCAAAGTTTAGTCACTTAAAGAAACAATGAAATGTTGTTATCATCTCTTATAATTTCTGTGGATCAAAATTTTAGGAAGTGATTATCGAGCATTATAATTCAGGGTCTCTGGTGAAATCGCAGTCAGATAATGGGTTGACCTAATATATAAAAAGGATGCAGCTACTGAGAGATATATTCAAGAATATCTTTCTCTTCCTATGATATCAGACTCTGGATAGTCTGTGCAGCCTAATTTGGACTTTGTTGAAGCTGAGCAGTAGTGACATTTCTTACATGGCACTTCAGGTTTCTAACTGAGCGTTCCAAGAGAACCACAGGTTGGGAGTGTCGCTTTTTATCACCAAGTTTCAGAAGTCATGATATCACGTACACTGGAATTAGAGTAGCAAACCTGCACACATTCTAGGGACGATATCCTACACTCTGGTTCTTCATACAAGGAGTGTTGAAGAACTGTACATTTTAAAGAAGCAAGTTTGATGAGAGGTTTTGATATAGGCCTTAATGATTATTAGGTTATTTTGATTTTTTTCTAAACAAATGAAAAATTTCATAGTGTTCAACTATGAAAGGATGTTTTTCACATTAGTCTATTAATCTAGATATTAAATACTGAATTTTGATAGACAAATGGAATAAATTAAACAAATATAACCCAAACAACATAAGACAAATGAATGGAAGGACATGGGATGAAAAATAAAATTATAGAATATAAATAATAGATTTTAACAGACCAAATCTTTGATTACTATGTACTAAATTGTATGGTAGGATTTAAAAGTTATAAATAAGAATGAAATATTTCCTCTTTCTTAATATAGTTTATGTTCTGTGAGCCATTCAGACATATAATCATTATAATCTAAGACAGAATGATATGCATATATGTAGCAAATGTATGAATATGTCATAGATTGTAATATTAGTAATGTAGACATAAACCTACTTAAATGAAAATAACTTACATGTGTTAGTATTATCCCATGAATCTTGTAACTCTCCTCCTAACTTTAAGGTTTGCATGGATGGAAATAAATGACAAAAATGTTTTGTGAGAATACATTGTGTTAATGATATGCAAGAGTTTAACAGTATATCCCGTCCTGCATGCTGCCATTTATTGTGAGTCAGTTTACATGCAAATTACTTGAGTGAAATTACTATAACTTTTTATTGTAGTACTAATTCACTTATTATTTCACCAACAAAATCATCTCAGTGGTAAAACTCCAGAGCAGAATTATTGAAGCAATATGTTAAATCACAGGATTCTTCCTTCCCTTTTTGATGAAAAAGAACTCATTTGAATTTCTTTTATGATACGACAATTAATAGAGATGGTTAACAATGTAGGATTTAGAGACAGATAGATTGTATACCTTGGACTAACTTTCAGTCTAACTGTGACCCTAGAAAGTTACCAGAGCATCATTAAACTTCAATTCCATCATTTTAGATAAACTTCAGAAAACTAGTAATTATTTCATGCAAGATAACTATGTACTGTTATTATTATAACATCTAAGATTGTATTTATTCCAACAAAATATATCATGTACACTTTCACACAGAAAGATTAGATAGTTGTACTAATTTTTAAGGAAATTTTGTTTTACACATTCCATGTATTTAATGTTAAAATTTAATAAAATTCCTTACTATTATAAATATTATTTTAATAAGTAGATCACAAGAAACATGGTCCTAGTTTAAATATTGGTATTAATGATAACTAAAGTTTAGATTACTCTTATTTCAATCAAGTACAGAGCAGACAACAAGCTATTCAAATACTGTACAAAGAAGGATACCTTTACATCTATTAAAATAGAAGTAAATGTATGAATTTCCTTAGTTGGGGGCACTGCAGCTCATTAAGCAGTAGTAAGGAACTTACGGTCTGTTTTAGTTTACAAATGAATCGCTGCATTTAATTTCATTAGATAGTTAAGGTAACAGCAGAGTGACAGAAAGTTTAGAAGGGATCACAGTTACATAGTTACCATTCAATTTTTTTGTGAATTTGGTTTTAGAGCCTTATGGTGTTACAAAATGTGTATTTCCAGTGCTTGCTTTTGTGGCACATATACTAAAATGTGTATTTCCAACTCAGCTAACAAAAAGTGTTGAAATGCTTCTAGCTTACAGCTTGTGATTTTCTTTCTCACTCAGCAACTTACTGAACCTGAAATGATCCACTAGATTTTAGCTTATTATACTCTTGACAAACTTTATTTATATATCACAAAATCATACATTTTTAATAAAACAAATCTAATACTTGCACCTATTGTTCAATACTGTATAAATACTAAACATCTTAATATGTCGATTACCTTATCTATAAAGAAGCTAAAATTGATGAATATATAAAACCTATGGTCTCTAAGTGTCTCTTTATGTAGAAAAAACCTGAATATTTATGATGTAATTGTGTGTGCTGGGTAAATTCAAACATTGGATATACTGGGTCATGAAGACATCGTTACAGCATTAACTCTTTAGCAGAGATGCAGAATATTGAAAAGAATGATACAAATTTCCAGCTATTCAGAGTTGTTACTAAGGTGAAGAGAGAAAAAGTACAAACATCAGACGATCAATCAAAAAAAAAAAGCCTGGAAGTATGAACATATTTAATAGCAATTGTAATAATGATTTATAGTTGTTGTTAATAATTTGAGGGGAAAATGGAAGGACTACATTCTGCTGAAGAAAGTGTTAACTAGATCAAAAATGACCCTTAAAGCTAAAAACTTTGCAATGTATTAGCAGTGACTTTACCATTATTTGATATTATTGAATTCATACATCTATCATACAAAATAGGAATATTAATGGTCACATTGAATAGTTATTTTGAGGACTAAATAAAAGGAATGCACAAATATTTTGGTGTACTGCCTGGCATGGAAGATAAATATGTTTCACTTCTGCCTAGGTTGATATTTTTATATCTTCTTCAAATGTAAAACTGTTATTTAAAATAAGTTCATAAGACAGTTACATATCAGTCATTTGCTTCATGAGAATCATTATACTAAATACTGGGAGGTAGTAGAAGCGAAAACAACTCCCTATGATCATTAAATGTATGCTCCTGTGGGGAAGATTATCAATGAATAAACTATATTGGAAAAGCCGGGCTTGGTGGTGCACACAGATAAGGCCCAGTTGTGCATATCTGGATGACCAAAGCAAAGAGGCAACTTGTCCAACATAGGCCAATTTAAATTGAAATTTTTTATAAGTTGGAGATAAGTATCAGGCTCTGTGTTTCATTGCCAATGCCACCAATACACACACACACACATAAAAAGCAAAATGTAAATGCTCTTAATACGAGCTAGTTTAATTTTTCAGGAGATTATGACATTTAAATGAGATTTTAGGAGCACCTGCAATTTAGCTGAGTTTCATATATCCATGCAAGGTGAGCTGAGGATGTAATTTTTGTTTGTAGTAAAATTAGCATGTAACAGGCGGGACCCTGGCATGCTGTCTACTTACTGGTATCCTGCGGCTGAGGATGGAGCTCAGTAGTAAAACACTTACCTAACATGATGAGACCGTGTTCAAGATGACTGAAAATAGGATTTTCTGAAAGGGGACGGAAAGAATTCAGAAGCAAATAGAGTCAGCTAAAACTGAGTATCGAAAATCATGTAAAGAATTGTGAACATATTTTGAAGGGCTTCAGAAAAAATGAATAGATTCTAAATAGAAAGTGACTTAATTAAACATGTTTTTCGGAAGTCACTCTGTAATACGCAGAATACACTGAATAGATACAGGCAAGAAAATGAATGGTAATAAGTTGTTCTCTAGTTTGGAAGAACAGTAGTTGTGACACAGAATGAGGTGGAGGATAAAGAATAGATTTGAGATGTTTAGGGGCTTTCATTAAGAATATTAATGATATTTGACTTGAAATGAAGTGAAAGAGCATTAACATTCAAGAGTAATTTCTCATCCATGCTAGAAAAAATGAATAGCTCTCACGTTGTTGCTCAAGAGACAAGATGAGGGTATCAAGGGGTTAATATAAAATATAGCAGAAGATATGAAGGCAATTGCAAATTTATTTTTAGTTTCTAGTACATCAAACTGGAGGTGTTTAATAAGGAGATAATATTAAAAATAGAGTTCTTCTCTAGAGATGAAAGAGTACTAGCAAAATGGTTTTGGCAGGTGGTAGGAACCACACCTGTGTGTTCACACAGTAAGCAGGAAAGAAGGGCAATCTTCAAAGTAGTTTGATATTTAAGAGTTTAAAATTTAAGAAGAGAAAGGAGATATTTTGTTAAAAATATTTTTTGAGCTGCAATATACTTTCAGAACTAAGAACTAATAGTTTTTGATGCTTGAGATTGTCATATGAAACTGATATGACAGTTCTTGTTTTTATTCTTATATATTTTTTTCTGTAGCATTTTCATTATTTCACTTGCTAGGCTAAATGCAAGATATTTGGACCACTACCAAAATATTAAAAATGCATGATTTTGTGCTATGTTGTAGTGTATCATACAATATAAATGTACTGGTTGAAAGGGAAATTTTGAATGCTTTGTCTTAAGAAATGACATATATTCATGTAATATTTTTAAACAAGTGCACAGATTAGAAATCTATAAAATATTATACAGAGGAAAATACAGAATGAGTTGCAAAACCAGCAAGTCACAATGATGCCAGTGCATGGACTCAACAAAAGTCTGGGCAGGCACCCCATTCCTCAAAGAAGGAAAATTCTAGACTACGTGATGAATTTATAAGAGTAAATTATTCTCTGATCTATGAAGGGAAAACTGCTAACACAATATTACTGAAGTTAATACCTCTGCGGTAAGGAGTGACAATCTGAGACTTCTTTTGCTTGAATATTGCACTCCTCCCTTCTTAACTCGAGGCCGTAAGAGTAACACTGAATTCCAGTGCTGTGTTTATTATTTTTATTATTGATTTTCAAATATTGATTGGAGGTTCCTGAGTGTTCATTCCTAGAAGGAGCAACTGGGAACTACTTAAAACACAAAAACCATTTGAAAACAAAAATCTGGCAAAACTATTGCTTTTCAGTAGAAAGTATATTAAATATTTGATCAAATCAAAGCTTAAAGAGATATCTACCTTAAATATAAACACTGCTATTTTTTCCCCAAACTGTATTTTCAAGCAAACTCATGGTTGGCATTACATATTTTAACAGCAGAGGTAATTGGAAATCTATCTAAAATTGTTCTAAAAAAATTCAGAAAATTGGAAAAGTCTGGCTTGAGCAAATTGATAACAGTGTCAATTTCTTTGCCCAACAAACTTCTTTTGATTTCCTTCTTCTGCAAACTGGATACACTTTGTGTCTGTTTACTACTGTGTTTCCAAACCTTAGAGCTGTCTGGCCTATTTTTGGCTCTCAACATTGAGGCACAGGGATCACCCACTGTGTGTGCACTAAAAACAAATGAGGTTTTTAAAAAATGCAGTGTAAATATTGTGTGCAATACGTATGCCTCTACAGAGGAAGTTGAATTATCATTATAATCTTATTGAAGTATGTTTAATGAATTAGAAATTATGAATCACCTTGAAATTTAATATAGCAGTAATAACAATTGCAGTATTTACATAACTTCACCGCTTTTTATAAGACATCCCCTTTGAACTTTTCTAGAACTACCAGTATTTATTTAATATGCTCATAGGAATTATGTAGGAAATCACTGATAAGAATACTCTGTATTTTATAATTTCTTTTTTCCAAACCTATCCATTTAAAGAAAGTTGAAGTCAAGGAAGATTATGACTAATATAAAGTTCATCAAATCTATTTATAATGTTAAGATTAAAAAAATCTATGACAATTCCAGGCTGTAACAGCTTATCTAACATGATATAACAAGGGACTGTATAGTTGTGAAAAATTATTCACACCTAGCATGAAAAAAAAGGATTCCCCACTGAAATTTATACTCCTTTACTATGGCCATAATTATTTCAGGTCATCAAGATCAGGAAGAAAAATACTGTTTCTCAGCCTCTCAATGTTAGGGTAGCTTTTTATTAAAATAGTGCAGAGGGACAATGGTAAACCCACACACTTTCCAGCCACTTAACTCCTCCTCAGCGCTGAATCAATATAAAATGAAACTTTAGTACAGTTAAAGGTACATGTATCTTGGAAGGTGTCCCTGGTTCTATATTAATACTTGTTTCTATGAAATGCAGAATTATCTTGTCATATCACTTTGTGGTGGAACTTGACCTTGTTCCAAAATATCTGTCATGGTTATTTGTTGCCATGGAAATTTTGAAACCCTTTTAAATGAAGCTATAAAGCACTTACAAATTTCTTCACTTCAGCAAGACATGGATTTAAAGGAAGAATATTTCATACATTTTGGAGATATGTGAATAATTGCCAAGCAATAAATCAACTGTCCATTGTCCTTTAAATCTGAGACATTGGAGGTGTCTTTAGAAGGTGGCAGTAGGAGCCAAAACATGGGGCTAAGTTATTGATTACTTGGTACGGTCCAAGTGTGTGAAATCTCTGCATCCAGTACACACTGCTCAGTGCCCTTCAGTTTTCTCTGCTATGTACAGAAGCTTTCTGGGCTCAGGAGTAACTCAGAGCCTATGTTTCCTGTATTGTGGAGTTTAGTTTGGGAATAGCTGGCTGGTGGCCTCAGCTTTTGAAGAAATGTCACTTACCTTTCAGCATACTTGGCTATGCCTCCTTCTGCAGTAGAAAGCAAGAGACAGACAAGGACAGAAAGACTGAGTTTATTTGCACCCTTCGTCAGAACTGTCTTTTGAAATTCTACTCAGTGAGTACTGAGTCAAAGTAAAACCAGCACAAATCAAAAAGTAAAGTAACACATACTTAAGGACAAGTACAGGTTGATTTGTCATATTTTACCTGAAAACAGTATTTATATAAATGTATGTGATATTGGATCTGATATGCAACTAACATTTGCCAAGACTAGGGTCCTTTCAGAGCTATAAGATTTGTATAATTTTGAAACTAGGGATGATTAAGGTCACCTTGAAGTTAGCCAAATACATGCGGTATATTTCTTCAGATGCTTGTAATGTAGCCAAGTTATACTGAAGATTCTTATAATTAATTTTTGCCATTATCTGAAATGTGACTGTAAAAGTTTTAAATGGCTGGGATAATTCATTTTTTACCTACTAAATAATTTTTGTTTATCTGTCATTTTTCTATTAACATACATGTATGTAAATAAGATCTATGTGTTATAATAGATATGGTTAAAAAATCTAATAGAATACCTTGATAATCTTCTCTAGGGCCTTCTAGTAAACAGAATAGAATTCCAATTTAAAGTTCCATAGATCTTAGAAAATTATATAAAACATGCAATTCATAGAAAATCATCCTCTAATATATAATATGTACCTTAAGTTTGTACTGAGATTTTTTTAACTTTTAAAAAATTTTACTGGTGTGCTTGTGATACATAATGAATATGTTAATAATGAAATATTGTTATATACATAAATAGATAAATATGTCAACTAATCAGTTGATTGATGTGCTTATAGTTTAGAGGGAGAGCACATCATTCTTTTTCCCTGATAATGCTGGATTTTACATACAAAATGTCCTAAATGCTTTCAAATGAATGGAAAGCAAGCTTTTATTGTTCACATCTTCAACTACTTTTGTTCTTGTTATATATATATGTATATATATATATATTATATATAATATATAATTTATATTTATATATATTTTATATAAATATAAATACATTGAATATATATAAATTTTATATATAAATATACATAAAAGTATAAAAAATAAATATTTTATATATTTATAAATTATATTCATGGTTTTATATTTATATTTACATATATATGCACATACTTGTTTGTATAACTATATATTAATACATTGAGAATTAATCTACTGTGGCAGACAGAATACCGGGATGTTCCTTGACCTAGATCATTGTATTGTATCCTCAATCATTTCCTCCTTTAGCAGTGGAAGGAACTGTAATTTGTTTCTACTCAATAGAATGCAGCAAAAGTGTTGAGGAATCAATTCTGTGATTACATAGAAGTAAGGTTTGTACTTGGTAGAACACAAAACTTTTCCTGAGGGTCTTGAAGAAACAATCATCTTGTAAACTCCCTAGGAAAAGTTCTGGGCAGGAACAGGAACATCCTATACTCTGCAGGTAATGTGGAGAATAGAGCAAAAGTCAACCCAGGGTCCCCATTCATGCAGTCAAGTGATCTTTATCAAACAACTCACATGTGCTTGGAAACAAATCTTACCCCACACATTCTGTAGGAGAGAACTCAGTCCGGCCAGCAAATTACAGCTGTATCCCACAAATTGCAACTTTGTAGGGTTACACCCCAGACCTCTGAGTCATACACACCTAGAGATACTAAATGTATATTAAACTGTGAAATTTATGGTGATTTTATTCAGCAACATTTACCATACAACTATAACCAGTTTAAAAACCTAGAAATATGAAAAGTTAGCATATGTAATATGTTATTTTGATTTTTTTTTTACTGTTTGAATCAAACCATTTTGTAGAGTCTGAATTTCTTTCTGTGGGTGAAGAGAGATATCTAAGGCAAATAAAAATAGCTAAAAGAAAAACCATCATATTTAAGAAACATTTTACAACAATTATCTCTTTTTTGTAGTTTTATTTTTGTTTTCAAGCGATTTTATATTGTATGAAATAATCACATATTTTAATTTTTATAATGTCTAGTCTCATAGAAGATTCAAAAATAGTTCCTATAATTTAAAGTCCATCAGAATATATAAAGACAAACATCACTCCAAATTTAATAATCTTTAGGAATTAAAATTAAAAAGATGTTGTGAATGGCTCAATATCTTCCCATATTTTACCAAGTCAAACTGTCCATATATAAAAGTTAGTATTCCTTTAAATACTGCTCCTTAAATACTGCATTATGTCTTTAAGTTGTTCTCTACAAAGAATAGTATGTCTACTGAAATCTTCAGGAGAGGTAAGTATTAAACAGAGATTATACTTTTTCTTTGTCTTTCGGTTATCACTATAACACATGCAAGTACTTGGGTTAGAAAAAATGTGAAAGAAACTAAGTTAACTATAGCTGGTTTGGATCCTGACAATAAAGAAATGTCAGAAAAAATAATATTATATATAAAGAAATCATGATAAAGACTTATCATGAACAAAAGTGATGCTGCAGCCTCTAGGTTCCTGAATGGGTTCTTACTGTGTGATTATACACAACTTTGAATTTCAACTTTAAATAAGTGTTGGTACAAGCCTAGAATTAATGATTCTAGATAGCTTGCTAAGGCACTGCCTGTCACAACAAGATTACTTTGATAGTACTTCAGAAACTTTTGTTCCAGAAAGCTTTAATTAGAGTAAGAAGTAAACCAGAGAAGGCCTTTTCTACTTCTCTTTATTTTGCAGTTTCTACTGACTCAAAGATTCAGTTCTCATTCTATCAGGATAAGCAAAATACTCTGATGTCTTGCTTTTGTGATGAGATATATTTGAAAATAATATATAAATTAATATTGGTTTGCTGTACTTTTATCAGATGCTTCTAAGCAATAAAAACTTATAAAAATGCTCTACACTGCATATAAATCTGCCTGCCAGTCAATGGAATAAACTTCATTTTAAGTCTTCTTTCAATAAGAGACATAGATAGCATTATGTGTTAGCAAACTCTCCGTAAATCTACTGTTATAAGTAAAGGTTCCAGAAAGATTAAATACAGAAAATGAATTTTGTGTCTTTGATTGCTTTTTTTTTCTTTATTGTTCAACAAGTTTTAGAGACTAGAACAGGTATAAATGCAAATTTTCATGTGAATCTTCCAAGGTGTAGGTACGATGGAGATAATTTTTGGCATGGGATTAGAATATAATGTGTTTTCTATTTCAGTACTCTGTAAAATGTAACATGAATTTTGTACAAAATAATCCCACAATATTCTAAAACAATTCATGCTATGAATTTTTAGAATAGCATATAGTATATCTTTTGCTACAGTACACATGAGACAGATACAAATTAAATATATTCTAATAATTATTTTTGAAAAAAAAGTAAAATAAAGTAAAATAGTACTTAAATATTAATAAATACAAATTTCAGTTAAAAAGATCTGGATGGTAATGGGAGTATAGCTCAGTGGCAAAGCACTTGCTTAGCATGCTCAAAATTCTGAGTGCAATCCCCAGGTGAAACAAAGCCATTGGCAAAAACCCACATAATCTCTTCGCAATAATAAACAAATTTATATTCCTCATGATTCCTGTGTGTACATGTGCATATGTATGAATATAACATATATATGTACTATATATATGAATATAAATATAATATAGAGAGAATATGTATATATGAACTATATATGAATATATGTACACATATATTAATATAATATATGTTAATGGATGTGAATAGGCATGTACATATTGGAATTCAGTTTTTACTTAGGACACAAACTATTTATTTTCTATTTCAAAAACTTCCAGCGTATTTTTATTTTTGCCAATTTTCTCATAAATGTCATGATTAGTGTTTTAACAACTAGAAAACCACATTTAAGGCTATATAGTAAAATCTATATTTTTTATTTTATTGATTTTTTAAGTGAAAAGGGGAGTTCAATGTAGTGCATAGAGTTGTGTTGAATGGATTTTAAAATGATAGATGGAAGGAAACTGAGGCAAAAAAGGAGAGACTGAGAAAGAGGGAGGAGAAAGTTTAGGATATCACACATCATATGCTTAATAATAATTATTTCTGCATAATAAATTTTTGGTAATTGATTTTCCATGAAACTTACCTTCTTAAGGCTGTAAAATATTGCATATTTGTCATACCATATTAAATATATTTTAATATCTACATATGAAATGTAGTGATTTTTATTAAACAAAAATGAAACTTTTAATCAATAAAAATTTTACTAATAATAATCTAACTTCTCAGAGGAGTCAAGGAAGAGATGAAATTGTCTGTGTTGTAGTTACATTTCTAATGTATCATCAAAGTTACAATTTAATATCACCAATAGTGAAGGTGACATTTAAATTCATATGGAATATAATTAATAGCTTTTACTGCTACTAGGACAATCTTATAATACCAACCAGCACTCAATATCAACCTATGTATTATTTCATATATGTAATATTTCAGTGAAATGAGAAATCATCTCAAAATATTACAACTTTAAGCATTCATTGGTAAGTGCCTTTAGTAAAACATCAGTTGTTAAAATTTTAACACTTATAAGTGTTTAATGCTTATGTTTCTACAAGTCCAGGTATTTTCTGCATCTTCATTGATTTGGAGGAATAAAATAATTCAATTTGTTAGAATTGCATGTGAAACCAGAAAAAATAGGTTTTGCCTGCTGGCTCTGAGGGCTTATATATGATCCCTCATTTTTACTTTTGCATATTTTACTCTTTGAATTTATGACATCTTGAACTGACATCAGATTCACCCCACATTCACGACTCCTCTCCCTAGAAAACTGAACCAGAAGGAGAAGTAGGCATTGTTTTTAATGAAATTTTATTCTGGGAGTATGCAGATAAATCTAGTAAGATTTCTAGAGGCATTGCTTTTTTTTTTTTTTTTCTTAAATTGAGTAAGTACCTCATCATGATTTTAAAAAAAAGTTATGCTGTCCTTGAGACAATCAAATGCTCTGAGGAATTTTGACTCTAATACACTTCACCTCTTTTATTTCAGTCAGCCTAAAACTTATTTTCTCTATGTCATACTCTTAGAGCATCTTCTGAGTTTACTTTAATTTCTAGTTTTATTCTTCTTAGGTGCTCAGGTGAACAGGTAGGAAAAACTTGATATGGACTTCAATAAAACTAAGTAAGTTAGATTCCTTAAAAATGTATAGCTCATTAAATAAAGAATATCTGCTTTCCTCCACTAGTTTACCTATTCCTCCATACAAATTTGTTATGAGGATTTTATATAGCACAATATTCCTGTAGTAAGCTTCTTCATGATACCCTTGTATCAGTGGCATGCTTTTATAATCCCAAATGTCTACTCTTGTTTTCTATAAAATGCATGAAGTTTTCTTACCCCGCCCCCCCCGCCCTGTCATTGTAGAGAAATTATTATAAGAATGTGGATTTCACTGTGGAGGTGAAAAAGGAAGGAGAGAAAGAGGAGAGTGACTGCCAGGGAGAATTGTGGAAAGAGCTTAAGAGATTATCTTGTCTGGTCAGTAATATCGTTACTGGATGTAAGCTGCTAACCTTCTTAGCACTGTTGAACTAAAACAGTGAAAAAGAACCACACAAAAGAGAACAGAGAATCACCAGACAGGCTGACAGAACACAGCACAATGAAGCAGCCAGCCACCATGATCAGTGGGACATCAATTTGTCTTTGGCGTGAGGCGCTCATTAGTCACCGAGCGGTTTAGCACACTCAGTTGTCTCCTGTGTGTGCTGTGAGGCGCAGGAGAGCCAATTGCTGCTGCTTCAGTGCCAGTGAATCAACGTGCTGAGCTAATGGCCACAGATAGAGGGCAGACGGATTCCTGCTAGCAGCTCAGAGTTAGTTGCTTGTGATAAGTAAGGCAGTTGCCATGCACCTCAGAACGTGGGGATCGGTGTTTTGCCTCCTGGCTTAATATGCTGGGGTACTTTGCTTTACTGTGCGTTTTTAAAACTCTCTAGTCATATTTTTGTGATGATACGAAAGTGGACATTAATGGCTCACAGAAACAAGAAGTGTAACGTGTGAATGAATCGTCTTGGAACTAGATTATGAGAGTTGGTTGTTCCTCAAGGAATGTGCAGGAGGCAGCGTTGGCAGGAAACTTGCTGCATAAGCTTCCGTGGGGTACAGATGAGACTTTGAACGGCAAGTAAGTTCTTTTTCTCCCCCCAATTCTTTTCTTAGCCTTCCTATTTAAGATAGCAGTAAACTAAAAAGAAAGTTTAGACCTTATTTCAGGATAATGCATCTGTCATTTCACTATCTGTGATGATTGTTCAAAGAACAGAATAGTCATGACCTGCAAGTAATTGTTTGCTGGCAGAGTTGATGTCACTGTACGGCCTCCTATGCCTCCCGGTCACCGAATGGTGTAGTAATTTTGTTGAGATATTGGAACATTTACAAAGACACATGCTTTTGAATTGTAACTATGGTTTGTCATTAAAAAAAATAAAATAATATTCTCTACCACTCTCTCTACTTCCTCCTCCTGAAAATCATAGAAAAATGGCATCAGAGTTGACATGTTGTGTTTTGTTTTTATGTGTGCACACACTGACATTCTGTTTTACGTGTATCGGTGAGGGAGGTTTTAGTTAGCACATATGCTAAAGTCATAAACTGTATCACAATGACTAGTGTAAATGGTTTTGCCTTGCTATGATAGTGTCCTGATGCTTTCATTATAAATGGTTCAGTGCACTGGAATTATCTATCTCTTTTTGAAAGTATCTAGGAACATTAAACACTTAAAATCTGAATCTAGGTGGACTTAATCCTTATAATACAAAATTAATACTAGAGTTTTAATAGCTTTCCTACTTTGTGATCTGGCTTCTCTTTAAAATCATACTTTAGTAGCTACAGGGCAGGTGGGCCCTGAGTAATAAGATTCAGAACCAACCTGTTGGTAGTTTAATGTGTGACTCTTGTGTACACAGATGGTCACTGATTTGGTGGAGTTGTAGTACACACGAGAAAAGCCATTGTTAGCAATAGCACAATGCGTTGTTGTCCCCATGTAAGCTTAGCTCACACGAGAAAGCCAGTTGTCAAACACAGTAACCAGATACTCAAGTCAATGAGTTGCTTAACATTAGAGAACCAAATGATCTGTTTTTAAAAAAGGATATTTTAAAAACAAAGTGTTGCCTGCAGTTTGCAGGCTGGATGAAGTATTTCTGTGTATGTGCATGTGCATTTGTTTTTCAATGTAAACCGGCTCCACTATTGGTTTCTTTAGTTTGCTTAAGTTGTGTCTAAGGGCAAGTTGGTGCATTTCTCAGTGGACGTGAGTCTTCAAGTTTCAGCTACTCGATACTCTTGACTGTGGACTCATTCTCCTATGAAATAAAAGTGTAATTTAAAGGGTACCCAGTTCTACCGAGTGTGACCTCCTCACCTCATGCTGTTCCAGAGATGTGCTGAGAGAGAATGTGAATCCCTACAATTTTGTAACAGAAAGCGGCTCTAAGCATTAACTGTTAAGAGACTTAAAGAACTGTTAAGGGACCTAAAGAAGGTAGCACAGTAGACTGCCTCTCTAGAAAATTATGGAGTGATTTCGATTATTATTATTATGAAGTATTTGATTATTATTTATCAAGAGATTTAATTAAAAACTTCTAAGAAAAACTTTTCTTTTGAAAAAAGTTATATTTTCTCCATTGATATTATCTGGTGATATTAGTAGATGAAATATAAGACTGTTTAACAGGACATGAATAGTTTTAATTCTAAGAAAAATAACTTGAGTTGATGTTAGATGTGCACTGAGGTCTTGTTTCTTAATCTTTTCACATTTGAGTTTTGCATAATGTGCACTATATTAATTATGTATTTTTTTATTATTTAGCTTTTGCACAGACAGACGACCTGCTCTTTCTCCATTTTCAAAAATTTCCCAGTATTTTGGTACATGGCTTAAGATTGAAACTAAACTCCAATGTTAATTGTTTTTCTTATCAAGGAAAATCACTATTTTCTTTGATAAATACATGCCAAGCAAATAAATGAGTGATTAATGATTCCTTTTTTTGTCACATGATCACAAGGAAATTTACTTCCCCAAAATATGACATTTTGTAATATAGTAAAAAGTAAAACTAAAAATGAATGAAGTAATTCCCAGGGTGAGTATTTTGTAAGTGTAGATAAGCACACTACCTCTTATTATAAATGTGCAGATAAAGTTCAAGAAAACAGGAACCTTTTTCTTACCTATATTTTGCAAAATGTAAAATTCTCATAAATCAACTTTTATCTCAGCTTTTTTCGAACATAGACATCTCTGCATATGTTCACATTTTATTGTAGTCCTAACTCTTGGGGAAAAATATATGGTTTAAGTTTCACTAAGGATTTCAACCTATGAATAAACTAAAGTTGGCAGAAACAATTTATGCAAAACAGACACACTGCTTCTTACTCTACTGCTCATGTGTTGTTTATTTTTTTACTTGAATCTCTGTAAGTAGTTTTTAGTCAGTTATTTTTGTTTCTATTTTATTGAATGATTTACACCTGTAGTGGAAATCACTCTGTGCTAGAACCATTTTCTCATTCCACAGGTTTCACTTCCAAAAAAAAAAAAGCTGTATAATTACACCATAGAAATGACTGCTTCAGAGAGAGATGACTCTCCAAAACTGGTTTTGTTATTCTCACATGAAACTGTTCTGTGTGTATATTTTTTCTTTTGTAATAGAAATTTTATGACTTGTCACTTTATAATGTGACAGACTGGATTTGAAACTAACAACGACCTATGGGGTTTTCAATGCTAGTTTCACGTTCACATATTACTGGGGTGCATGCAAAGTTATTCACAGGAACTGTGGGAATTCATTAGTGATCATAGTCAATTTGAGTGAGCAGGAAAGAGCCACTGTGAGTGAATTATGGCAAGATTATGTTCTCTTGGTAGAATCCATGTAAAAATGTCACAGATTCAGAATGCTCAGAAGCTGAATTAATATGTAACCTTCTTTTAAACTGAATATGACTGGAGTCGCTTGGTTCACATGATAAAAGACAGAAAAGAGAGCAATACACTTTCTAAGACCCCTCTGTGTCTCTACACCAAAGCTATCCTTCCCTCAATAAATATTTCCTGCTCTTAAAAAGAAAAAAAAAGTTAAAAAAACAGAAAATATATACAGAAATTACAAATGAAACCATTATTTTATACACATCAGGTGCATTAGGTAGGAAATACTTTTAAAAGTGAGCATGAATAGCATGACCTTGAAGTAGAATCAACACCTGTGAGGTGTCCAGCAAAACCCCAGTCTTGGAGGAATACGAGGCCAGATGTGACTTGGTCTTAGGCCGAAAACAATAAACATATTAATGCATTATATGTACACATACATACAGATATGTACAACTAATTATTTAATATGAATTACTTAAAATTGTGCTCCAAGAACAAAATCACTTTCCCTGGAAACCTTAACAAACCCCCTAACTATTTTTCCTCAGTATTTCAGATGAGAACTCAACCTATCAGAGTCTGTGTAGAATCAGCCAAAGCAATAGAAATGTGTTAATTGCTAACTATTTTACAATATAATTGTCTCAATGTAGCAATCACATCTCAAGGAGGATGTGTATCAACAATAACAGCAGCAAATAATTTCTATAATAAAGAGTAAAACTTTCTACCAGAGCACTGCAATGGACAAATTTCCTTTTATCTCACTAGGTGTTTAAAGATTGTACTAAACCTTGAATATTAGGTCATGGCCATTGAGGCTAGAAATGCAAAAGGCAGAGGCAGTCATTAATTCAAGGAACTAAGGAACTTAAAGCATTTCTCTCCATTGGCCTGGTAAATGGAAAGAGTCAAAGCTTGTTTATTGTGCATCATGATGGATAAGAAATTGACAGGAGGTGTAACTTCTGTACAGCTTTAGAGTATAAGCATTCTCAGGCCATGGCAGATGTGTAGCTCCTATGACTTTGTAAAGTCATTCATTCTAATGCCCAGTGAAAGGGTGGGTTTCAGGCAGAATTAAGCACTATTTCCTGAATGGGGGAGGACAGCAGTGTGTGCGATGAAGTGCATCATTCAAGCAGGAGCCCAGCTAATGAATGCTCTCCCTGTTGTGTTCATGGAAGTGTCAGAATGAGCCTTTTCTGATTCTGCATCACTGAATCCTTATGGAAATGCAAATTGTTTATCCAAGGACAGTGACTTTCCTTTTTGCTTTAACGTTTAAAAGATTTACTTTTTCAATTTTACAGCACACCACTGAAATTCAGAGAATAGTCATTAAAATAAGGTGAGAGTTTGCTATTACTTTAGAACCTGCCATCTCAGTCTGAGATAGAGAGAAATCAAAGAGAGACATGGAGATAGTTGTTCAAAGAAAGAAAAAATGAAAGACAGAGGGAGAGAGAGAAAGAAACACTGAAAGATGAGTAAAAAGCGGAAGCCGAGAGTAACTGAGATGCACAATGAGGAAAGAATGGAGACAAGAATAGAGACATTTACAGAGAGAAGCAGAGGGAGAGACCTTATCCAGACAGGCAGAAAGCAGATTCTGACAGCTGGAAATCAGACAAAGAGAAATGAAATGCAGGGAAGCCTGAAGGAAAAAAAGACAAATGGTAAACAGAACAACACAAACCACATAGATGGGAAAAGGGGATAGAAACAAGGTTCAAGAGTCAGAGACACAAGAGAAAGATAGGGAAGGAGAGAAGAAAGGGAGGCAGGGAGAGAGAAACAGAGACAGAGACAGAGAGAGGGAGAGCAAGAGAGATAAACAGAGACAGAGAGAGACAGAGAGAATCAGAGGCAGAATTTTGTGAGAGAGGGTGTGAGATCCCATTTTTATAATTGCTAATGTAAAAGCAGAACCAGCTGAAAGTGAGCTTTAATTCTGTTCAAGCTTCTTATTATCAGTAATGGACTTTTTAAAACTTCTCTGAGTTCTGGTTTATGTCTATAAAGGAAGATAAAAATTATACAGAAACTTCTATATGATATATAATATATATAATCCAGAGAATGTCTCAGTAAAGAGGCATATATATCATCAACATTATCTACGTAAAATTTTTCAATGTGAATTTCTGGAGCAAGTTCTTAGGTCAACTCTGTTTCTTTCCTTGTATTCTGCACAGAATATGGTGAAGCATTTAATATTGATAAGCTACAGTTGTTTCGGCTGTGAATCTGAGGTGTTATTTTCTACCTTATGTTCTTGTTTTGTGAGTTAGAAAGAAGCGTATATTTTATTTGGGATTTTCTACAACATATTTTAGTACTGCTACTAACTAGTTCAGTGTTGAGAATTTAGTAAGTACTCAGTAAATAGTGAATAAATAAATATCTATTTGATCTGAATATGAGTTCCCCTGAAATAAGAGACAACTGCAGTCTTGTGATGCTTGCTGTGAAACAGTGGATTTCCTCCTCAGCTTTTCAGATGGTACAGCTTCGCGGCAGCAGTGGAGCCGATGTCTCCCTGCTCTCCACCCCACTTCCAGTACCCAACAGAAGTGAAAATAGTTTTGCATGTGAATATTAGTTTTATCTTGGTGGCAAACTTGTTTAATGCCAGGACTAAAGCAGAACAGAGAGAAAGTAGAAATGTTGGCAGAAGTAGGTGAAGTATTATAGTGACAAGAAGAGAGTTGGGGGACAATTCAATTGAAAAGGTGTAAGTGTTAAAAGTGAATTTGTCTCTAATTGAGATGAACCTATGCTTATTTTTCTACTTTTCATGAGGAGATGGGAGAAATATCATCAAAAGTATGTGTATGACTCACAAATGAAAATGGACCCTTGAAAAGTAAAGTCCTTAGGGACACTGTAGTTTATGAGAAAATAAATCATTTTGTAGGAAGTAATTGAGGAACTCAGAGTTTAAATTTCTTTTATTTGAAAGTGTTTAAAATTCTTGAATTTTAAATATTGATGTCTTTTTATGTAATAGATCATTTTTGTGAAAGATTAAAAAGAAAAATAATTCAAGAATTTAAACAAGACTGGTTTGACTGCATTTTGCTTAATTTCTTTGGTGAATTGTTGAACGTGCTTTATAAACAAATGGGGAAAAAAAATTGTAGTGTATGCACCAGGAACTGTTAATGATGCTTTTAGATAAGTTATTCTTTAACTTCTGTAAGGCAAGGGATATAGCACAGATGTCTCCTCCCTGATTAATTTTATTTCTGAGTATGTCTACAGGAGTCCTTTCATTGGAGGGTGTTGAATACCTATTAAATAACCTCATGTTCTTTGTTGAATCTCTTTGAACATAGGCAGCATTGCTCTGTTTTGGAACAATAGCTACTGTTACATTGGTGTTCTCACACTTTGTAGAGAAGAAAAGAAAGAAATTATGGCATGTTCTCAAGGCTTATAGAGAAATTATCACTCAGAATACACTGGGTTCTGAACAGCATAGTTGATATGAATTTTTATTCTGTATTCAGTAATCAGAGTTGAGATTAGCATAAAATTTAACAACTTTAGATAATAAGGTTTCACTTACTGTGTCCTTAAAACACTTTTCAAATGACGGTAGCTTTAATGGAACATATTGTGCCATTGAGAAAAGTGCTACTGCAAACAGCATTGGACCACTTATAGAATATAACACATGCCTATGTAGCAGCTGGCATTTACACACACACACACACACACACACAAACTCAAAGTAGTTCCTTAGAATTCATATTCATTTTAAAACAATAGATGTACATCATTGAGAAAATGTCAAATTATGCATATAATGAAAAACAATGTTCTATCCCTTTAATCAATTCTCCATATAAAATTTTCTCAACTCTTTTAGGGGTGTTTCTTCTTTTATTGATATATCTATATATCTATGTCTCTAGCATCTATATTTCTATGGATATATCATACACATCAATTTATTGATTCAAGGTCTTGTTTTTGATTTTACTATTTAAACATTTGACTCCTTTATACTATCTGTATTGATCTCTTTCCCATTTATGGGACAAAAATTCTGATACCTATACCTTAAAGAAAAAGTTTATTGCCTCATAGTTTCCATGGAATCAGTCCATGGTCAGTTGGATCTAAGTCAGAAACATCATAGCAAAAAGTTGTGGTAAAACAAAGATTCTCATTTCATGGTGAAACCAGGCAAGATCATCAGAAATAATAAAAACACAGACCAGATGGAGTCCTCGGGTCCTGCTACATCTGCATGCCCAGCAATGTATTTTACTAATTCCCAAGGTAACTCTGAAGAAAGCACACTGACAATCAAGATAAACTATTACACAGCACTATCCTCTATATTCCTTCACAAATTTCATGTAGAGCAATTCATTATAAATCATAGTTATATTAATTTTCCTATCAATGGTATATCAAAAAGATTGTGATTTTGTTTTCCAAATTTTTTCAATCACTGATACATGCATTTTTTTAGAAAACCTACCTAAATCTTACAAGACATTCCATAGACACAGTTAATACATTTTGCCAAATATTCATAAATATCCCTCATTTCTATATTTGTGGAACACACATCTTCTTTTCAGTAAGATCAGATTCTCACTGGAGCCCCACAAGCACTAGGAGGGGAAAGTAAAGGACTGACTTACACTCAAATTATTACCACAGGATGGGATTGGGGAGGAGAAGCAGCTGTCCACTTCAATTCCTGGCCACTAAAAGAGGAAACACCAGAATGCTAACAAACCTAGACTCACAACACTAATTTTCTTAACCTCAGTGCTGCTAGATGGGAGAAAGCTCAGCTACTCTGATCCCTGTTGACAACACTTAAAGTGATGGTAAAGGTTATGGAGTGGGAGCTACAGATGGCAATCCCCAGCGTCAGAATGTAGTCCTGATGAACTCTGTTTTAGCAGGTTGTAGTAGAGGCACATCTGGTGAACCCTGCAAAAAGTGTGTTTGGTTGGAGATGGGGCTCTCAGTGCATCTCTTGCTGCTAGTGATGAGTAGAAGATGAGCTTCTGACCTGTCAGCATTTGTGCCAGATACTGGTATTATATTGAGGAAAGATTATTGAAGGTTGTGGCTATAGAAAAAAGATGAAATCAATGATTGATGATAGATAGATAAACTTATGTAAACATGGAAGCCAACAAGATTCAATATCTACAGCTAGCAATGTGTAAATACAGGAGTACTTATAGTACATTTCAGTCCAAGTCCTTGTAGTCAGACAAGAGAAGACCATTTTCCAGCTGGGAAAAAAACGGGGGGAAAATTCTTCACTCAGTAGCGTTGATGGCTTCAGTGGATTAGTTTCATACCATGAACACTGAGAAGGGATGATTTTTTTTAGTTCCCATTATGTTTTGTGTCTAGATGCCCCTCCAAATCCTCATGTGGTCGTAAGTGGGGCTTTCTTATAGAAAGCTCATTCTAGAGCATTTAATTCTGTAATTAAGGTGTGTGATTATTATATCAGTGCACTGACTGGTTTTGCAGGGCCTAAGCCTGGTATTCTACATAGCATATAAAGGGAACAGTAAAAGGCTGTTGGGGTTCCTTGTTGCTTTGCTACCTTCTCCTGCTGTGAACTGTTTCTCTTTTGCATGCCACCTTACCTTGGAGTCAGTCAATTATGAAATTAAACTTCTGCAAACTGTGAGCTAAATGATACTTTCCCCTTTTAACTTTGGGCATCAGGTATTTTGTTTCTGCAATGAGAGAAAACAACCAAGACAGAACCAATTCAAATGCAAATCTTATACAGGAACAAACGCTGTTACAAGTACATCCAGAATAATGTGTCATCGTGTCTGGGAAATCCCCTGGCCTAATCCAATAGACACAAAAACTGTACCATTATACTACTGCAGCAGGGGAACTGAATGACACTGCTTCCTTGGAAAAAGGCAAGGATTTTAGGTGGAAGTTTTGGCTTCCTACTTAATCCTTCTGAACCCATTGAGAGCAGGAGTGGAGTTCTATTTTTACCCTGATGTTTGGCCAGAGTAGAGCTTTAGTCCTGGCAAACAATTTTGTTTTTTCTTAGGATAAAGGGTTGTTTTTCAAGTCCCTTAGCCAGTAAGAAGAGACTTATTAGGCTAAGGATATAGCTCAGAGGTGCAAGAACCTGCCTGGCAAGTGCATGGTCCTAAATTCAATTCCTGGTGAGAGAGAGAGAGAGAGAGAGAGAGAGAGAGAGAGAGAGAGAGAGAGAGAGACTTACCTTGGAGCTTTGGGCTGCAAAACTGTTGAGTGTTTTGTCTTAAAACTATGTATATCATTTATATGGAACACAATAAGAAAACTCAGTGGGTTCCCTGCCTTATGGTTGCTTAAATTCTTCACTCCATAGACTATTTACTGTCTTGTCTGTACTCTTCAGAATCTTTTTTGTATTTGTTGTTTATATTATTCCCAAGCTTGTCAGTTGCAGTAAGAATAACTGAGGAATGGAGTTACTCCAGCTTAGAGGAATCCAAGTCTCCTAACCTACATGGCAAATATACTGCTCTACCTGCTCTACCCACAGGTCAGTGAGAGTGGAAGCAAGAAATTAAGGCACTAAAGCAATAATCCTGATAAAAGAAAGTGATGGGTCAGCCTAAAGTATTTGTATTACTTGTGATCAGAAAAGATCATCATGCTGGCCATATTTTATTGAACTAAAAAATAAAATGAAGACTTGATGGGAGGAATGAAAGAAACAGAAAACTCAGGGATGACTTAGTGTTTTTTGCAGTTGTACTAAAATAGGGAAGATGAATGCATGTTAAGAGGCAGGTCAAGATTCTACTTTTGAATATGCTATATTTGAAATGAAGGTAGTGCATACAAGTTAGATTACCCTGCAGGTTTGGACCCATAAAAGAAGTCGGACTGAATACAAATTTTAAGAAATGAAGTCCCTTGACTGAGCTCTGAGACCCTCAAAATCTTAGGGGAAGGATCGCCTGTGTCACGTGCTGCTGTAGCTTCCTGAAAGACAAGAGATGAGAAAATAAACATTGCTTTCAGCAACTGGCTATTACTGTGGTGACAACGAGAAATGTTTTCTGTGAGTTTCCTGACTGAAGAATGTTTGGTATGAAATTATTTTTGTGGTTGTTAATATTTCTGTCTGCATATTTTACATTCTCAAGGGCTCATCCTGGTTCTCTGTCGCTTTCTTTGCTTTGTCATAAATGTACCCTCTCATCTTTTTGAACATGTTAATTATAGCTATGCTTTTTTTAAAATTGAATTGATTCCCTTTGTAATATTTTTTCTTCCTAGTCCCACTATTATGTGTATTGTATTATTTTGTATTTTTTTCAGATTCCACATTTTCCTAAAAGGGAATAATTAATGGATTATTCATGCCTTTCAAATTATGTTTATGAATTTACTAGTAGAGAAATGTAGGACAGAGAAACAAATATTCCCTCACACATAGTTGCTTAATATCTATTTATTTACTTTTTATTCATATAAGTATTTACATGTATTTTTAAATAGTATATTAAGGTTTGGGGAATAATATTGAACTTGAAGCTTCCAAATTTGATCTGAAGGTTTGTCTTTCCAGACAGGCACTGGAGCAAGTGCAAGAAGCAACAGCCTGTGAGGTTTAATGAGTCAGCGCTTGGTTGACGTGGTACAGGCAACTTTTTACATTCTTTTGTCTAAACCTGCCACACACGGCCACTTTTAACTTTAAGAGAAGTTGAGACATGTAATTTACTATCTGCTAGGTAGACAAAGGATTTTTTTTTAATTAACAAAAAGTGTCTTCGCATTAGTCATGAGACACTGAAGAGCTCCTGACATCCTGTGTGTATGAGCAGGGTTTGCCAACGGGTATTACGGGGATGCGTAGAAGCCAAGACCTGACGGGTGTCTCATCAATCAAAATCTAGGTCTCTGTGATTTCTTTAGAGAACAATCATCTTCTGTTTCTGTGGCACACAAAGGTACATGGGAAGATTGCTCAAAACTTGGAGGGGGGGGGATCCTGGTAATTCAACTAATACCCACATATAGGTAGCTCACCTGCTACTGTTACCTGTACTTGTTATTCGTGGTTTGCCAATTTGCTGAGCTTCTCACATGTTCTTCAGGGTCAGAGGCTGGTTTATGGCACCACTATTCCTCCTACTTTCGCCATTTACAATGTGATTTTTCTATATTTTAATAAATAAGTTATTGGACTTCTACTCACTTTTCAAATTTCAATGCATATTTTCTTTTATATGTCTTCAGCCTTGTGTTGTAACAGTGCTAGTTTTAATTCCTAAGATACACTGGTCACATAGAGGAAATAAGTAATTTCAGTGATTCTAAGATCTTTAACATACAAATTTAGCTTTCAAAATTAAGACAAGAAAAGAAGTTTTGTGTTTGACTGGTTGGTAAATAGCCCATTTGAGTATGAAACTTAAAAAATATCATGTTCTTGAAAAATTTTAATGCAAAGATATCAGAAATATGTTGATTAGTCTTTATATAACTGGTTGTGAGTGCTACTTCTTAAAAACTACTTCAACTAAATATATATTAATTTATTTTTAATAAATTGTATTTGGGGCTATTGCACTACCACAATCCTCTGTCTATTGCTTAAAACACACGGACACACACAAACACACACTCACACAGTCATGTATCAGAGGCCAGGCTTACAATCACACTCATCTCTGCTGCAGTACAAGTCAATATTGAATGAATATGTTGAGAACATAACAGAAGGAGGGAATAAGCTGTTACACAGCTCGTCAGGAAATTCCCTCTCCTGCAGCTTGGCAGCAAGTCATGGGATACAAATTCAACAAGGGACTAAACAGAAACAAGATATTTGGATAAAGCTCAGCATTCCATATTCACATACAGAGTATTCTTTAGGGTTTTATATTTTTGTCACATCAAGGAAATCCTTGCAAATATTACATAATAACTTGATTGTTAAATCAGTTTTAAGTTGTGAATGTTTTTGAAGCCACCACACTGTTAAAAATGTTTTTGTGCTCTTACAAGAAAATTCAGATACAATTTCAAAGATGTTGCCTCCCATCCTGTAAAGTTATTATGCTCAGGGGGTTGTGGATATCTTCCTTGGGAGTCCTACATAGGAAATTACCAAGTCTACAAGGGACTGGTATTCTGTAAAAAATTAGATTCCTATGTTTAAATTCAACTTCAAACTCAATGACCCACTGAGTGAATTATTAAAGCAATTTTACTGTTTATGCTTCTATACGCTTTCCACCTTCACTATTTTGAAGTTCTTCATACCGGTGTCACCAATTTGTTCCTAAATTCAGTGGAAGATTTTCAGTCGTCTCTGGCATTATTTGCTCTTACTGGGTATTCCCTGATAATTAAATCTTCCTTCTCTTATAGTTCATAGCCCTACTTTCAGGTTTTTTTCATAATTCTATTTATATTTGTTGTTGTCATTTACTTTTAAACCATATTTCTCAAGACACTCTCCAGGTTAGTTTTTCAGACAATTCTGTGTGTGCCTTGCATATGAACATTCTCTAATATATGTCCTTACATTTGTATTCTGTTCCCTCTCTTACTTTTGTCACTGTAACTACTATTAAGGTTTTAACTGATTTATATTTGAAGATGGCAGCTCAAATTATACCCTAACATCTCCACATTTCATTCCAGAGCTTAGACATTCATCACCAACTGTTCCTTGAAATTTCCGTTTTATCCTGTGGGTCTTTTGAATTTATTAAGGTCAAAACTAAGCTCTTGATCTTTTCCCCTTTTCTTGCACCTTATCCCCTCCTTTCTAAGCCTGTTTTACTGACTAATCATAACTAATATAAAATTTTAAGTCAAAACCCTGAATATCATCCTTGATTTCTCCTGCTCCTTCTCTGCTCATCTTACCTCCTTGATCGTGTTACAGTCAAACCTTCTTCCTCTCCCATAACATGTCTCACCTAATACACAACTCAACTGATTTCTCTTTCTTCAGCTCAGTGTCATTCTTCCCCTTCTTCTACCTCTATTATCTACAACGATGTCGTCTTAAACTATTCCAACTTTTCTGATTCTATATATGCAGGATCTGCCTGGATATTATCTTTCTGCCTAATGCAATTTCAGAAAGAAAATAAAAAGGAAATTTATTGTTATAAGTAATTTAAGTACCAAATATATATATCTGGCCTCCTATAAGCACAGCTGAACATAAGGCTCAAACATGACTTTGCCCTGTGCCTCTTCATTGGTGTTCCTTGCTAGTTGAATCTATTCTCAAAATCCATATGTTCAATAACAGCAATTTAGAGCTAATACCATTGAAACATCCAATATAAGAGAAACTTAAAAGGTTCATAACCTGATGACTCAACCAAACATCAATAAACTGAATCTGCTTAATTATGATTTACCTATATTGATTCATATAACCTATAGAGACAGAAGCAAAAAAAAAAACAATGACTCATCCTAAGTTTTGTTACGTCTTTGCTTATTGGAGGGTAGGAAATCCCAAATAAAACACATATAGCACGATTTGGCTTGTATAAGAGCATATGCAAATATAGCTGAAGGTACATTGCAGAAACCCCTTATATTAAGACAGATTTTTTTAGAATTTTCAAAATGTGGCCTGTCATATTATTATTAAATATATGAGAAACCTTAGATATATTTTCTAAAAGTCAAATTTGTGCAGCAAAATGTATCTTAATCCATTAAAAGACAATTAAAAAGGATTATGTCAATATTTACACTGCTGTATTGAGGCGTACATTTTCCTGTGCTTGTGGCGTGAATGCTGATTTATAAAATGATCTCTCCCTTTAACTGAAGTGCTGCATTCATATTGGTATACGTGATTCCAAACACTGAGGAACACAACGGTAAGTACAAAGGCATTTATCACAGCATTACTTATGCTTGTGAAATTCTCCAATAGAATAAATGTATAGATAAATACATAATTCTCAGATGAATAAATAAATATACAAATACTAGAGTAAATATGTAAATAATAACATAATTCTAAAAGTTAAATTTCATGGTTGAAAACTATGTATTTTCTAATTACATGACTATACAATGCCATATATATATATATATATATATATATATATATATATATATATATATTTACACATGGTACAGAACCTACACTGTAAGAGGTATGCCATATACTTAGTCATGTTTGGTCATTTATATTCTTATAAAAATTGATTTTTTTCTCTTTATCGCTACACAGAATATTGTATTTTGTCTTGCATTTAGAAGATATTTGTTCTCAATATTTGAGAGAATTTCTTTTTAGGTAGGCAAAATCGTGAAATAATCAATTGTATGACACGATTCATTTGAAAAAGAAGATTATGAATTATCTTCCACAGCAAATTGAATTATACCCGAAGATGAAATTTTCAAAGATACCAAATGTAGAGTTGCTAAATGTGTGTGTGTGTGTGTGTGTGTGTGTTTTGCTAAGGATTTTGACATTGAACCACTTTGTAAGCAAAGGCTGTACCAGTGAGCTCCAGCCCCAGCCCAATGCTGGATATTTTTGAAGTTAGTCTTTGATACTCAAAAAATAAAAATTTGAAGTAAGCAACTTCATAAATGTTATGCAGTAATATGAATATCCTTACACATTTAATCATAGAAGGATTTAGCAAAGATATTTGCAAATGGTATACATTGTAAAAGTACATTTACAGTGGCAAAAAATGCAAAGATTTGCAATACATAATTTATTTTATTCTCATGATATTTAAATAATGAGAATTGACAGTAACAGAAAGAGGTTGCAGGGAAGAAAACTCATAGTCATGCAGTAAAGAATTAATGATAAGAAACTGTGGTTTGTCATTTTATTATACTGATATAGACACAAGAATCTATAAAATATTTTAGAAAACATTCTTCTCTTAAAAATTCAGTTTTTATATTTACTATTTCAACAGTAATGATATGGCACTGACAACAAATATTTATTGAATAAATAAATCAGATTTGTTTTCCTAGACTGGTATTTCTCATGAACAATCTATACTTTCTATCTTCAATTTCCATAAACAGCATTATTATAGATAGTTGAAATATGACTTGCCTAAGATCTTTGAATATATTGTTGAAAATATCTTGTGTATGATTTTATCTAATATTTTGGAAGAATCTCATACATAAAGAAGTTTTGAAAACTTAAATTTGTGGCAATAATGATGTAGTTTTATGTGATTCATTCAAAGGCTATACTAAGGATTTCTCTGGATTTCTCTGAGATTTGATGGTCTTATATTGCCTAGAACTATTATACTGCTGAGAACAAGGAAATCATTATTTTAGACAATTTTGTTTCATACATTTTAAATCACAAATTGAAGACCAATGAAAATATGACTTTTACTTTTAGTAATCCCAGAAATCAGCTGTTTGTTATAATACTGTAAGGAGACTGAGAGAAGTGAAAAGAGCATATTGTATCCTAAATGTGGCCTCTCAATATATCAGGATGTACATAGAGTCCACCATTGATACTTTAGGTTATAGTTCTAAGAACTTAGGAGCAGTAAAAGATGAAAAGAGAGAAAAATCTAACAACATTGTAAATTCTTTCATTGATCTCGGTATTATTTATTGTTTTTAATTCAATTAAAGTTGGACAAAATACAATTTTGCTATTTATTGTTAATAGTTCTTGAATTTGGAAACATATCTTTTCTGGTTTAAATAAACCAAATAGATATAGATGGAAAGAAAGAAAAAAGAAAGAAAGAAAGAAAGAAAGAAAGAAAGAAAGAAAGAGAGAGAGAGAGAGAGAGAGAGAGAGAGAAAGAAAGAAAGAAAGAAAGAAAGAAAGAAAGAAAGAAAGAAAGAAAGAAAGAAAGAAAGAGAAAAAAGTTCTACAATAATTCACTGGAAAAGACTGAGGTGTTTATTTTTTTGATGTTTTAGGGAAACTGAATATATGTGAATTTTGCCATATTCTTTAAAGAAAAATCCTCATTAATATTGTTACAATTAGCTGAGTTAGTTAGAAACATTATAGGCAGTTGGACAGGGATTGGCCCTGAAGGGAGCCCTCACTGAGGACCAAATGTCTTGTGACCTTAGAGGAGACAGACACCTCCTGCTGTGGGCCAGATCACAAGATAAAAGACCAAACCAAATGCAACCACATCCCAAGTACTGACATTCTAAAACGTATGGATCACCTTAAGGAAGCCAGGAGTCACCATACAACCCTCTACGGGAAGAGTCATTACTCTTTAACATGCCTGCTTGCTAAGTGACTGGTTTTCCCATTTGTCCCTGATTTGGTCAATTTTAGCTGAACAATTAATCTTAGTGATTGACCACAGTTCTGTCCCACCTTATGCCCACCTAGAGAGTTCCCATGTTTTTCCCATCTTGGACCCCTTTCATCTCACAGTTTTACTCTATAAAAGTAAAGACAGAGTCTTTGGTAACCCACTCAGGACCCCTTTTGTCTCTATCCCAGACAGAAGTTTTCTTTCTCTCAATAAATATATTCTGCTCTTAACCTCCATTGTTGCTAAAATTCATTCTTTGATTTTAGAGAACATGAACTCATACCAGAATCTAATAGATTGGGAGTTACATTTTCCTATATCAATTATCTTTATTGTAATATTAAAAAATGTATATACCTTGTTATGGAAACTTCTAGAGATTCCAACTAAATAGGTCTAATACAATTCAACCAAAGAATCATAGGTAATACATTTACATGAGTAACATATTTCTATATCTTTATATTATACTCATCAAACTGCAGCAAATTCATGCAAACATAGATTAGACTTCTCTTGTGAAAATACTCAAAAGAAAAAACTGGATTTTCTGTTTATATTCCAGTAATAATTCATTTATGGGTATGAGAAAAATAAGAAAAATACACATGTCTATGTTGTTAGGTTTTCAGCGCACCAAGAAAAAAGATATAAAATAAAAGTAGCCTTTATTCCGAGGACGCGGAGAGAAACCCATGACCCCAGGCAACCTGGCTTTCTCTGACCAGGGCAGTGCTTAGGGCAGGTGCGCAAGGGGCTGATTGGGACCTTTCTTGTGCCACTGGGAATGGAAAAAGGAAGTTGTCACACGGAAAGAGGGATCCTTGATCCCGCCTCCCACCACCATATTATCATATTGTGTAACTTATTCTAGGGCAAAATCCTTTCATATGTGAAGAGAAGTAATTATATTTACTATAGGCCTTTATTTTAAAACATCTATTGCAATTTCATTACTAATATTATCATACAAGTAAAATGAAGCAAAAAATGCAAACACACATTGCTATGAATAAAGACCTAATTTGATTTTTTAAATCTGGAATAGTGTACAAATACCTGCAAATATAACAAATCTTATGTTGCTTATCATTCCTTTAATCTTTACATATTTTATCATTAAACTTTTTCACAGTTTATGTCTATTAATGTCATTAGATAGAAAGTTGTACTTATTACCTAGCTCTTCGTTGTTTTTTTTCCCCATATTTGTAGTCTTTTAGTACTCAGTTGTCATTTAAGGAATGTAGACAAAGAAATGGGATGGATGACAGAGATGTTAAAATGTCACCAGATGATTGATACATCAGTCATCTATTGCTTTAATGATGTTACATAACAAATGGCAGCAGCATAAAATAGTAATCAACTTTTATTCATGCGCTTGGGAGAGCCAATCTGACATCTCATTGAGCAGGCTGTCTCACATCTGTGTGCTGGCTCTCTTTTGTCTCCTGAACAATAGTCTTAGCTGAAAATACCAGCGCTTCTCCTATCTCCTTTCTTCTCATGAATGAAAGAGACACAGAAGGCAGGGCAAGGCCAAGTTCTTGGATGCCTTTCAAGCCTTTCAGTTGTGAACATGAGTCCCAAGCAACTCAGCAGAGCAGGGTACTGCTTTTAGTGGCAAAGAGAGAGAATACAGGGACAGGTGAAAAGGAGGCCAGTTTGAATATGTATGCATATATCTTCCCCCAGCTACCTCAAATTATTATTGCTAATAGAATATCAGAACATGTTCAATCACTTATACATTAGTTTTGATAGTGAAGAAAGAAGCAGGGAATTCAAGTGATGGTTCAGGCCTAGGAGTGGAAAGCATGCGTAGGAAATCTCTGTATATACCACAGAACCCTAGTAACTGCCTAAGAATGGAGAATGGGATCCTGTCCTAAACAGTAGCTAACATACCCTGTAATTTGTAGGTCGGAGATTTAAAATCAAGGTGAAAGCAGCATTCTAGTGGGCACAAAAATCTGGATAAGTATAAGTGAATTGCCTAGGACCACTCAGACTGCTAGTACCATGGCATCCACTTTCAGCAAGGAAAAATTAGAGGAATTGAAATGCTGCATTTGTCATGGGTCTGATACTAGCTCCTATGATTAAATGAGAATTGGTTTCTAAACTCTGAGAGATGATAGAGCTAAGGTTTCTGGTTTTGTTGAAGGTACAATTATAAAATAATTACAATTCACATAGGGATTTTTTTCTTGATTAAGAAAAAAATGCACAAGAGTGAAAGAAGGTCATGGTGAATGTTTAATTTATAGGTAGAGAATATAAGATTCCTTCAAAATTTTCCTTCATGATGATTTCTGGTTCAGTTATTCCTAGGTCTCTAATCATAGGACAAATGTCTGATGTCGTATATCTCCCTCTGCATAGTGATGAACAGATATAAATGGCGATAAGAGTCAAACATAGGATATTCTTTTAAAAGATCTCTATCTCACAGGGAGAAATAGAGGTTAATCTTAGCCATGATGCTATATTTGAGAACTGGTCAGAGAACAATGTTCCCTACCGTACTTTATCTCAGTCTAAATTTGAAAAAATCCTGAACAACAAGGCTTGAAGATGAACAGCCTTTTACATTCATGTTAGTATTGAATATTATTGAATAGAAGATTTGGCAGGTCTTTTTTTGAAGTTTAAAGAATGTTCTGGAGTCAATGTTCCTGTCACAGACCAACAGATGACCCAGGATACTCATCATACTTGTAAAAGGAAGAACTCCAGATTCTTAATTTTGTCTTTAATCATCTCTCAAAAAAGGAGCTTATTATTAAACATTGTCCTATCTGAGAGCTTAGGGAGGGGGTGGCTAGAAGACGAAGCTTGAGAGAGAAGCAGGTGGGGAAATCCAGTACACATTTTAATTGAATATTAGTTCTGAAGTGCAGAGCCAAGAAGTGTAGAAAGGAGAGACTGAGGTAGGGTCCACAGATCAGAACACTGAAAATATATTTCTGAGCACCACAATTCTGAAACAGTTATTTCCCAAGGAAAATATAAAGGAGAGGAGGACAGTTTATAAGAAAGAATTGACTTTATGCTGCCTCTACTTCTTTTTGTTTTATTTTGTTTTTCTGCTGCTCTGTGACCTGTTTTTTGGTCACGCCAGGCAGCTGATCTCTTCTGCTCTGTAATGCAGACATATATATTATTTTTTCCCTCAGGATAGTCTTTCAGCTTAGAGAAGGACTGAAGAATGGTGTGACAGATGGAAGCCACTCAAGAGTTGAGTGCAGGTGGCAGACTAGCAGTGGAGGAGATGAAAGAAACCAAATGCAGGAAAATTGCAATAGCATATCAAATTAATTTATCCACCTATATTCCACCTCTAATTATTTAAGGCCAAATCAAGAACAAAATAGAAGCAAAGTATAAAGTTTTTACAAACTCTATTCCAGTGACAACGAACCTCTGAGAGCTTTCAGTCACAACCAATAGGCTGCTTAGTCACGTGTAGCATAGATTTTCTGCTACTGCTGTATGCAGACAGAAGTATCTGCTGTCTTTTGACTTGTCTTAATTTTCTTTTCTATGGAGTAGAGTAAACCTCTTTCCATTATTAATCTCCATTTTTTTAACTTCTAGGAAAATGAAATATTTATCCAAATACATAGGAAGAAAATTCCAAAATAACAATCTTTAGACAGTTTTAAGGGATAATATTAAGTAATTACATGGATAAAATAATATTTTCAGATAATTTGGAAACTTAAAAACAGTATATTTGATAGCCTCAATTATTGATCCTACTATATCCCACCCCACTCTTACACATGGAGACTTTGCAATATGCACGATGAATTAGAAGCAAAGTGTTTGTCCAATTTAGAAAAATGTATCCTAATTTAGTGCAAATAGAGCCAAAGAATTTTTCTGTAACTCTTCAGAACCTTTAATTCCCCTGTCATATGAGCACACAAACAGCCAAATAGATCTCAAAAATAAGAAATTATTTCCTGTGCATGATTTTTACTTAAAATATTCCTATGCAGGATTAAATTTGTTAGATGCACTCAATTTAGTCAAAATAAATGTTGTGAATACCGTATGTGTACATTTTACATGTATACATTGATTTTACTTTCCTTCTGTGTCCACTACAAGAAAAACATGAGTCTAAGTTCATAAGGTAGGATCTCATCTAACTTAAAATCCCCTGAGCATTCCGATGGAATCAAGGAAGGCTCAGTGTGGGGCTGAAGGAGCAGCACGATGGCTTTTGTAGTTATACAGTTGAAAATGGAACAATTTTGGAGGAAATTGCAAGCTCTTCTAGGGAAGTGGGCAGGTGAAGCATCTTTCCACAGTAGGCAGGGATTTCTTATCAGACCATAATTCATACTCTGCTTCCATATAGCAGTCAAGCTATCATCTGTATGATCATAGCACTGAAGAGTTTGGGTAAAATTTAGACAGAAGGGAAATATTAACTAAGAGATACCAGACTCCTAGGTAAATGATTAGTGGATTGTTCTGAAACCAGTTAAAAATGGAGTAGATGTGATAATTTAGTACTTCTTCAGTTTTCTTCATTTGACTTATATTAATTGAGCAATGATCCTGACTGTATGATGTCAAAACCATGGGGACAACTTGAGCTTGAATTTCTAAATATTTTGCTAATTTCTGTAGGCAATATTTAGCTTAATTTTAATAATATTGAAACCTAAGTTTCATAGAGTTTCAGAAAGGGAAACATATTCACGGTTACTTTTGGAGTCAAGACTAGAATACAGAAATTTTACAATACTGCAAATTTCCATGCATTTTCACAATATCATATTGCTGCATCATCCATTCATATAGTTTACTCAAAAATTAGCTTTCCATTGATAATATACATTACCACTATATTTCAACAAATTTTAATTTCTCTTAGAATAATAGGTAACTAAACCATCTCTCTTGAATGTCACACTTTTAAAGTTTAGTTTATTCTATTTTATAGATCAGTTCTGTAACTGCACTGATTAAAGACTGATTTTTATTGTGAAAAGTTTTTATCTCTGAGACATATAAGCCTATTTTAATTATTGTCAAATGTGTTTTCTATGCACAGTGGCAAGTTTAAAATACTTGAACTAGTGTAGTATGACCTTGCAAAGTTTTCTTGGTTAAATGTAAGCACACAGCACTCTATTGTGGTAGTCAAAAGGAACTGCTTAAAACAGTTCCTCATATGGATAATATTCTTTCAAAGGGCCATCTCACTTCCAGAAGAAAGGATAGTTTTAAAGAAACCAGATGGTAATGATATTAGTGAGCTACCATATTTAAATTCAGTAAGAACTATAGAGATTTCAAGTAGTAATATCCAATAGTTAAAACTAAAAAAACAATAATAAAGTCTATTTGAAAAATTATATTATTTGTTCAAAAACATATTTCCTCCTAGGGTTAGTAGTTTATGGTAAATTTGTTGAAATATATGGTATGTGATTGCCCCATAATTATTATTTTATTTTAATGATTTGATTTTCATTAGCTGAAAAATAATCTAATAATTACATTTAAGGAAATAAACTTTAATATAAATGTGATTTAATTATAAATACATCAATATCTCACAGACATTAAAGTACAAAAAGTTAACAATATAGTCCAAGAAACTGGTAATTTTTTTTCTATAGTTGACAGCGATCTACATTTTTTTTTTTTTGAGTAATATAGATGTCACACAGAATTTTTGACATTGTCCATTTGGCCTAGATCCCAAGTTTATCATGTTGTAAAGAGATTTATCACATTGAACAGATTTACTTAAAAAGAGGCTGATGTAGAAGTGATATAGAAAGTAGGATCTAAGTTAACTTTTGCATATTGCAGTTGTCACTGTCTTCTGCCACAGAAAGTACATGAAAAGTTAACTTCATCATTGCTGGATTTGGGACGTATGCCAATGTTATTTTCACAGGGAGCTTCCCTAGGAAGCATTTCAGGACTCTGAGCTATACTTGAATTTTGCTGCTAATCAGGCATCTATCTTTGCTGTTGTGATAAGTCAGTTATCCAATATCTTCATAATGGCTTGTTTGCATTTGTTGAAATATAATTTGCATTTTTAAATTTTCTTTTTGAAATTTTATTCGTGCATTTTAGATATACATGATAACTTTCATCATAGGGAATTTATACTTGTACATGATATAAATTCCACATATAATGAGTATAAAGGTGTCACATTTTATTCACACTTCAAATCTTGTTGCTTTGTGTCTTTCACATTGGCTAGAAATTTACTAAGACTTTCAAGAAATTCCCTTCTCATGATGTTTCTGAAAATGTCTTGATGTTATGAAAATAAGTCCCTTTTTTCAGATTATTTATTATGTAACAAAATTTCAGTTTGCTAGCAACACATATAACAATGCACATAAAAATTCCCATTTTCAAGGAAAATATTTCTGGCTTCATTTGTATTTTTGAGAGAAAATAGTTTTCTCAGTGTCCAAACACTACAGCTTTTGCAGCAGAAATTCAGCTGATGGCTAGCCAAAGATAACGTTTTATTGGGTCGCTAAGATTTCTATATTTACATTAGATTTCAGGTTGATAATTTTCCATTGTATATAAGCTATAAAACCTGACTTGTATATCTTATAAATGTTCTCTTCGTGGTACAAGTGCTTAAAAGTGACCAAGTGCTCCCTAGAAATGGTTTATACTTCATTGCACTAATGACTTACTTATCTTACCTGGATAACAGTGTGCATTATCTGAAAACTGTTTGGGAGAAACAGTGCAATATTACCACTGAAATCAAATATAACAGAGTATAACGTGAAGCAATTTTAGTGTCACATAGAAGTCCAAATATCTCTCATATATTTTACATGTTCTGTTAATTATGATTTTTACACTGTCAGAAAGCAATTCTGGACAGTATGATCGGAAGGAAAATAATCTGTAGGACATTTACTCACAGAATTAATGAAAACGATTAAGAGTGAGATGAAATATCAGTAAAGGAGCTCAGGAGTCTTGGTAACCAGAACAAATTATCAGTGTTCACAGCACACCTCCAATCAACTGAGTGAAGTCCATTTACTCTTTTAGGTATTCTGTGTCATCCCCCTCAACTCAAAATAATGAGAATGGGACTGCAGTTCTCTTAACTCCTAACTGCATTGTGCCTTCTTTTCAGCTAGGGGAAGGGAGGACTTTTGATCTCTGTTCCTCTCAAATCATCACATAGAGAGAGAGGGAATCATAGTGTCCTTATCAATAGAAAGGGGGGAAATGCTACTATAGAAAAAAAATTACCTGCAACTAAATATGCTTACAAGTGAATCTTGGTTCTGGTTGCTGATAATCCTGAGAAAGCTGAAGTTGTACAGTATGTAAATTTGTCCTCAAAGTAGAGTCGTAGTTCCTAATCATAGCTGTTTTTCCTAGCATTTGACTTTAGGGAAGTATGATGAAGCCTAATTTTCTTTATATTTTCACTACTTAAAATGATAATAGCATTCTGTGTCTTTCATGGGTTAGTGGTTGCATTATGAAGTAAGAGGAATAATCCTACCACAAAGAAGCAGCTTCTCACACCCTGAAAGTCCCTAGATACACTAGGGCAGAGAGGCAGGAGAACCCAAAGCAAGAACTTCCCGAATAGCCCCTGTGTAAAAGTCTTCATTCCGGTATCTCATTTTAAAGTGAGTCAAATCCTGAAGGCTTAAACTTCTTTATAAATAGGGATAATTCTGACTATATGCGTGTTCTTCAATTATCAAGGCCTTTAAATTTTAATTCAGTAATTAATAAAACATTCAACCTGATTTGGCAGAAATATAGAAATACTACAGAGAACTGGGCCTTCCTAATATACCTAAATATATCTTAATTTTAAAGAAAATATAGCATTAGTTCACATGATTTGCCAACCAAATATTATTCCAAAATTACAGGAAAACCATGAATTAGAAACTAAAGTATGAGTAAAATTGCCACCTAATCTTGAAAACTTTATATAAGTATGCAAGAATATATATATATTGAGTTCTGTAATTTTCATGTTGTTGTACGTAACAGAAAAATTAGTGTTACTTGATACATATTGAAAGTAACAATAGCAGCAAAACTCCTTGGAAATATTAATAGGTTTGTCATTGATTTTGAACAAAATCACCAAATCCTGAACACATTTGGGTAATAAAGCATAAATAGAGAATCTTTAGAACATATATGCTTGTTAATACAATAAATTAATGCTGATAGAAAAAAGAGAATCCATGTATAAAACACACTGACATCAGATTCCCATTGTGTTAGTACAAATATATGACATTTGTGTTAGTAGTATTTTCATTTGCTTTACCTAACATAAGAAGATCCCTGTACTTCTTCATCTGAGAAGTTTTTACTTCAGATCTATGTTTTTGTATTTAGTCTTTGAATTTGGAAGATTTCATGTTTATTTATTTTGAGTTCTTCATGTATTCTAGATAACTAGTCCTTTGAGAAGTGGCTGGCAATTTTTTTTTTTTTTTTACATTTTGTAGGTTGTCTCATCACTCTGTTGGTGGTTTCTTTTGCAGTACAAATTTGTTTTTAATTTGATGTGATCTCAGTTATTTACTTTGTAGTATTTCCAGTCTGGTCTAATAGTGTTGGGTTGAATGAGAGGGTATTATACAAAGGTATCTAATTATTTAACTAAGTTGGGAAAACTCAAGAGATGTTCAGTTGGAACCTATCTTACTTAACCTCTGCTTCCAGGACAACCAACTTTTCATCACTCATCAGCTAAAATGAATCCAATATATTAATGAGATTTTTATATTAATGACATTTGTAACATCAAGATGAGTATGTGTAGAGGAATGCGCTTTATAGTAGAGACAGTTTATGAGAGAATGCCACAAAGAAATCCTCTGTTCTCAGTGCAGGCTAAAGAGAACAATGAACACAAAATAGAAAATACTCCCATAAGCAACGGTTTCCCTGAGAGAAGTGAATTGTTACTGTTACTTCTTATGTTTGGGTTACTAGGCTGCATTGTTTCCTTTTAGAGCTGGGGTAGGAGAGGCCACAGTGTGCATGTAAGCAGAAGGAGGCAGCAATACTATTTACCCTTTTGCAAATGCTTTATAAAATATGGGTAGAAAACTCTAATATGTAATTAATTAGAAAGTAAACTGACTTTTGAGATTTATAGGTATGATCTGCTAGAGTTTTCTGTTTGTTGGATGGTTTCTTAGCAGCACGGTTGCATACATAAATAAGTCAATTGTAAATCTATATCTCATTGTGTCAAAAAGAGTAGGTTTTATTAACTAACTTGACAAATTGGCCCCTTGAATTAAAAAATGCCTTGTCACACAATTTCACTGTGGTAAGATCTGATAGGCTGAAATTGCAAAACAAATAAATAAATAAAAGGTAGAAAAAAAGAAAGCCTTCAATCCTTTATCTTGTGAGAATAAATATGTAAAAGTCATAGTAAAAAATTATTTCTAGGATTGTTCTTCAAATTAAGATTTTCTCTCAAGTACTTGTTATCAAGATTTTTGAAGCATTTTTCTCTCACACATAATAATAAAGGATGTGGTTTTTAGTAGACAGTAACAACATTTGTGTATTTCCTACACTATTGGTTTGCAATTGTTCCAGCTCGGCTGCAGCTAAGGTTTAATAACGCACCTATATAATGCACTCAAACTGCTTTAGAAAGTGGTGCTTTTGATCAAGTAAAACTCAAATAAAAGCACCTTTTTTCTTCTTTATTACCTAGATTATTTTCAAACCAGGCAAATATATAATAAGGAATGAAACCAATATGAAAAAAGCAGGCAAATGTCAAGCACTGAATGCAGTAAGCCCCTAATAATGATTTACCTAAGATTTCAAGAGCTGTGGCTTCTAATATTTATTCACTCATTAAACACTGTGCTAAGTTTTGACATTTAGATTTTGCCTACTAGTGGAATTTAAATGAAAATAATGGTCTCTGAGGCTGAGTAGGTGATACTTACTGTGTTATCTAACCATTGGTGAATTTCAGCGTGTAGTATTTGCTAAACATAGCTTTTATTTAATATTAATTTAGAAATATGCACATGTAAAATATGATTCTGTGTATGTGTTTATACTTGATGAAATGCATATTTTAGATTTGGGAGATGCTTTTGCATTGTTTTTCCTTTCAAGTTAAAGTAGCAGCAAATGATTTCATTTATTCTAGTCTTGATCTGTCAGTTTTTAGTCACTCCATACTGTGTTTACTATCTTAATAACCATGACAATAATTTACTTATAAGACTGTAAAGAATACCAATTCATCTAGACTTGATTTTTACGAAGTGTTAAGCAGCAGGTGATAAGTAACAGAATGAGTGAGATAATATTTGAGTCTTAAATAGTTCTGAAACTGACTTCATAAGGAATCAATTTATAATTTTTGTATTATGATGCAGGATTTTTAAAAGATTATTTTGGTAGCATTACAAGATTTTTTGACATTTTTGAAAATAAAAAAAAAATTAAAACAGCTTGGAAATTTTCCAGAAGAATAACGTTTCTTGATGGGGTTGAGAGGGGCAAATTATTTGTTTATTGGCAAAAATTTTACCATAATTTTAAACAAATGGAGAGGTGCTAGATGCAAGATACTTCAATATGACAATATGACAGTTATCACTGTTACCTTCAAAGCAGTCATAGTTAAGAGACTCAAATATATGTTCTATCCCATATGACACCAAAAGTGTTTGGATGTTAGCATTTCCTCTGCAGATGAGCGACAAGAAATAAAATCTAGTAAAATATTATGGGTCAAGTGTCAGGAACACAGATGCTAGCTATACCTGATTTGTGAAGATGGAAAATTTTGATCATTCTTTTATATTTCAGGTAACCTGCATGCACAAATGAACACAGTTCTATTTTATTAAGAAAAATGCCACAGATTAGGAAAATTCAACATCCATATACCTTTATATATCAATTATAGTCCACAACTCATTTAAATATTGATTCTCCCTTTAAAATAACATTGTAAGGTGATATTTTCAAGCTATAATTGCATTAGACATCTGAATGTAGCTATAATAAAAAGAATGTTTGAATTATTTAGTCACAGAGTAAATATTTAATTATAGTGAAATTGGCTTGAGCATGGACATTACAAACAATAAAGTGTGCTAAAGAATGTGTGTTTAATATCTCTTCAAGTTGTTTAAGATTCAGAATTAGGTGAAAGGTCAAAAATTCTGGTCTTGAATTGACCATTATTCATTGTAAACATGGATTTAATTACCAAAAAACAAAAATTAAATATTTCTATCCATACCAAATTTTATTTTTAAAAATATTATCTTTCATTTATTTCAGCTTTGCAAAACTCTATTGTTTGTACTCTTTAAATTGAGAACATGAAAACATTATATGTGGAGTCCAGTGATTTTTCGTGGTAGATATTTCATTATGATGGCTGACATTCAGAGTGGGTTTTATAATTTATAATTTATAAATTCAGTCCTCCTTTCACAGGGTAGCACAATAGTTAATTTTTACAGATGACTTTTCCTGACTTTACACATACAGATATTTTCACTTATTAGTTTATATTCAATGAGGATACTGACCAATCTACATATGTTAATTAATTAAGGTATATTTTGAAAATATTTTTGAATGTAGCATGAGTTTCAGATTAAGTTATCTTCTGTCAGGTGAGCTTAAAGATCAATATAAGAAATATTTATAATTATGCCTGAATTGTAATTTAGGAAATAAATATTTCTACATGATATTTTTAAATATTGACAATGTTGTTAATCTCAAAGTCCCTTTGAGAATGAGGCATTACTTAACGAATTGAAGTGTATTGATGACTCACTTACAAAAAACCCTGTAATATCATCATTCAATACTGATTCACTTAAACCATCATATTTTAGAGAGGTTCATTTTATGACGAAAATATTCAATGGAAAAGTTGGAAAAATATCTTACATTATTAAATGTATAACATACACTTACCAAATCACATCCTAAAACACAAAATAGGAGTTGAATATATTTTTCTCCAAATTGATCATTTTGAAAACTTGGGTTCTGTGAAAAGAAACCAACACTTTAGTCAGTGAAAATAGATCAAACCTATTAAAATAGTCGTTTTTCTTTCTACTATTTCTTTGTTACCATCTCTCATAGCAAAAACAGATAAAATTAAATTTCAAATAATGTTAACAATTTTAAGGGAGATTTAAAATAATATTCTGGCAAAAGAATTCAGAACCAAGAAGAATAAATCATTCCTAAACTCCTGAATTCAAAGTAACCATCTGAGCTATGACATGTGTATCAATAATATGTGAAGTTACAAAAGCAGAGGCCAACAAGGTGAAAATAACATGTCATAATGTCAAAACATGTTGTCTACAACATTTTCCTAATGTATTTATTTGACTTTTAAAGTTTTTGTATTTATTAGTACACCTTTGCAGTACATAGTGATTGGATTCATTGTGGAGAGTTAATACACATGCATAACAAATCTTCTCAGCAGTAAATACAGTCTTATAAACTAAGTTGTATCTTTGGAGCAACACTTAAGAATTACAGTGGAATCAGAGGGAAGCTTAAATAATCAAAATTTGGGAAAGACCAAATGAGACAAGTTCACGGAGTCTAGAAAAGAGGAACCAATGAATATATGTGTAATGATTCAAAATTATAGGGAATATTTAAATTAAAAATATTGTTACAGTAAAAGACAAATCACCACCTACCTCTTAAAGTACCCCTCCTTGTTTCAGATACACTTATCCCATAGTTCTTGGCAATATATCTTTTAATGTAATATGTATTTTTCTAAATTGCACATTCACTGTGCATATTCATCACTGCTCATATGTTTCAGGTACCTACTACTGTAGTATTCATTCTATTTAATTTTGCAATTTGTGGTAAATTTCTAAAGTGGAATCCAATTAATTAACTTATCAACCAAGCAGTTTAAGGGAGGTTGAGTGGATCCTCTTGTTTGACCAAAGGGCAGTGATTATATATTGTATAAGGAAGCATTTAAAAATTGGAGAATTCTTAGCAAAGGAGAAGAAATACATGGTAGGCAGGTTCAGATGATAAGTGCCCAGTTCACAATTGCGTTTCAGGCATTACCGAACTAGAATGAATACCATAACACAATACTGAAGAAATTGACTGAAAAGAATGTGTCTGATTATGTCAATCTTTAGATTTTACTAATGGAATTTAATATCATTCATGTGGAGGTTTCTGGAGGAAGACTTCACTGTTGGTAAGGAGTGTTAACAAGATTTTCTTGTAACTCTAAAATGAACTGAGCTCTGTATCTAATTTTATCAGTTGTAACTATGCTAGCATAATCAAATAGAATAAAATATGAATGTACCATCTCAAGATATTAATATCATAAGGTGAAAATGTTCTAGTACATTAATCAATTAAAAAGGGTTCTGTAAATGTAAGTGCAATCACCTATAGCTTGTGTCCTATTCAAGTTGTCTGAGCATGAGAGAATCTCTCTCCAATGAGATTTCTTCAGTGATAGCCACTTTCCTTCTCTGCTTTACTTGATGTTCTCTCTTTTAGTTACATGTGGCTATTAAACATAGGTACTATGACTAAAGAAATCAGCTTTTGATTTTATTTAATTTGATCTAGTTTCATCTCAGTAGTCACATATGTTAACTGATTACAACACTGCCTAACAGAGTTGTCAAGTATTTACTCTGAGCTGAGGACCAAGCCAAAAACAGAGAGCAATAAAAATTCAAGGTACATATTGCCAAAGTAAGAGTAGAATTGTCTGTGTCAGTGCTCAAAGTTATGAATAGTTATTTCACACTAACTAGTCTATGCAGAGAAAATATTATTGTAAGATATAGCTGCCATAACCTGCTACCTTTGCGTACTCAATTATAGAAATTTGTCAAGGGCTGGGGATTTAGCTCAGTGGCTTACGTGCCTGTCTGGCAAGCACAAGGTCATGAGTTTGATCCCCGGTACCAAAAAAAAAAAAAGAAAAAAGAAAGAAAGAAAAGAAATTTGTGGCAAATGTTTCCCAAAGATGGATGCTTCCAATGTCACCTTCAGCAGAACAGAATCTGCACAGAGCCCAGTTTCTCCTACCACTTTTTATTGATGCCTCCTCTTAATGAATGCACCACATTTGTGGATCCCAGGTTGCATATTAATGCCCTACTCATTAGGAAACCTGGTTAATTGAATTTTATTGCATGTTGGGAATCCATAGAGATTTTACAAAGGGTTCTGGGATCCCCCAAGTCATAATATTCACTGATGTAAGAATAAATTAGATTTTATTATAACCTTAGTTACCATATCCTGAAAAATGTTCCAGAAAATGTTTTAACCATCTTTTAACATATAAAGGGTAATTTATATGTTGATTAAAAATAAATGAAAACATATTGAGAGAGTTAAAAAATACATTACACATTCTGCTTGCAGTTGTATCTATCATTTTGTTCAGTAAGTGTGCTCCCTGAGTGACAAGTGATATAAACCCACCATTAACTGCATGTTTGGTTGTTACTTTGTGACTCTAAACATGGAGTATCTTGCAACACTGATAATAATATAAATATACATGTTTTATATAATTAAATACTTTACATTATATATTTATATACTTAACTTCTATTTAGGAACTAATTACTAACCAAAGTCTGATCTATTCTGTAGAGAAATTTCATTTTTTAATCACTAGACAGGAATGATAGGTGCACCACTCTTACAGGCTCTGATGATATAGTTAATCTGAGGATTCGAAATACATTTTCATACAAGGTCACAAAGTTTCATCTTTCCAGCTCAGAGTCCTGTCCTTGGCATGGCAAACTAAATTTTAAATGTTAATTCCTTTGGGTTCTGGAGCAACTCTAAGCAAATCTTAGCCCCAATGCTCACATTTCTATACCCTTTGCTGCAGGAAATGGTTCTTCTTTTCTTTTCTTTTCTTTTCTTTTCTTTTCTTTTCTTTTCTTATTTTTGAGTTCTTCTTTTCATACTATTTTTCATATTACTATGAAACTGTCTCTAGTCTTTAATGAATACTTAATCATTTTTAAATAGTTACTATATTTCTCAAAGCACTAAATGATCCCAGCAACAACCATTGATTTTAGTGTTCCTATAATCGTTTTACTTGCATAACTATGCAGTTGATGTAACTTACCTCCCAAGGTATGTCTTAGACTAGTAACCTTTGCCAGTTCGGTATCACCAGGGAAGATTTTATAATCATAGACTATTTTATTCAATGCATTTTCTATAATCCATCATCTAAAAGAATGAAATTCTTATCTCTCACAGGATAGCAAGTATCATGGTTCCAGAATTCCATATTTACGGCAATTTTAAAGCCATTTTTGTGACTAGTAATTGTTACTTGTGTTCCCCATAAAGCTGACTCTGAAATTGAAATTATCTTGAAGGATGTGTTTTAAGAAGTGTTTGCATAATCAGTATGTTTCTCTATATCACTATTTTTGCTTCTTTTTTGTTATTTTGTCTTTTTTCCTCCTGTCCACAATTGTGTGTATGTGTGTTTGTCTGTGTGTGCAAATGGGACAGACTGATGCGAGAAAATGTTATAGAGAAAACTTTAGTCTTGAGAAGTCATATTTACCTACAGAGAGATAATTCACATCTGCCAAGAAAATCAGAATGCTGGCCATTCAGTATCACTCTGTCACTCTTCTGAAATTTGCACAGTTTTCAGCTGAAATGCTGACTGTCAATGAATTCCTTGTTGCCAGGACAAAAAAATGTCCAACAGTTGCAACTCACAGGAAGAGAGAATTCTTTTGGCTCGTGGTTATGTGTCCATAATCCACTGGCTGCAAGGCAGACACGGTATGGTCAAAGATGGATTGCAAGAGACGCTGAGATGGAAGAAAGGAGTATGTGTAGGCGTGTAATTCCCTTCCAGGCCTTGTCCCTAACCGCCCCTTTATTCTGGCCAGCTTCCACCTCCTAGGACAAGGCTGAGCTGCTAAACTCACCTGTGGATGGGTCCAGTGTTACATGACCCAATCACTTTCCAAAAGCCCCCACTTTAAACGCATGTTAGGTTTCACTGAACGTTCCAAACACAAACCTCAGCGTTGACTTTGTGAAAGACATAAAGCTACCATTTCACCCTTCTTTGTGAGTGGGGATTTTAAGGTTTCCAACTGCAAAAAAAAAAAAATTATCAGATTCCATTTGTTAGTCTGGACAAATATTTTTCTTTTTCTTTTTTTCCCCCTAAATTAATAAGATTAGTATCTTGCCTTATCCTTTTATCTGTCTCAGTGGTCCCCTTTGGAATTTGTAAATATTTTCAGAAGTAACCTGCATTTTCTTAGGCGTAATTTACCTCCCTTGGTTTTTAATCCTACAACCAGGTTTTTAGATATTGATCTTGAAATTCTTCACTATGTTGTTAGTTCCAAAATGTTTTCTAGCAAATTGTTAAAATGTTTCTCTGATTCTTTTAATAATTGTCAGAAGACAGTCTTATGAGAATAAATTCAACAGTAACAAATGTAAAGTCAAAGTTGGTACCTTTAAAATATAGTTATACTATAAATGATGTTTTAGGTATCAATTTTAAGAGTTTTAGCTGAAAATATATACTACTTTAATCATAAATGTTATAATGCCAAAAAATAAAGGTGTGAAGTAAAGCAAACTACAAAACTTACTATTACATTTTACATTTTATTCTTTGCCTCAGATCAACATACATGTTTCAAATTTATCTAACTGCAAAAAATCTGCATTTTGAATTATATTTTTCATGTATGAAATCTATAGGTGATATAGTTGTTTGTGTTTAGGAAACTAAATTGCGTTTGAATAATTGAAAGCTATTTTTAGGAAGTACCAAGCAATTGGTAAATAGAGTTGGTAAGCAGTTATCACTTTAATGCAATAATTTTCTCTGCAAGTGTGTAATATTGGTCTCTTCCTAAATTAAGATGAAGACTATTATTCTTCAAAATAAGTCTTAGAAATATTTTCATTTGGCATCTCTTTCTTTGGTAGTACAGAAAAGATATTTTGTTAACTTAAAGGCAAGCTTTTGCTTTCAACAAATCTATTTTGTTAACTCCTCAAACACCACCATTAAAAAGAAATTTGAGATAAAAACCCAAAATTGTTGCACATGGCTATTAGATCATCGGTTAGAAAAGTCCAGTGAAAGCATTACCTTTGAGGAAGCTTAAGGCAACCTAAAGCTCAAAAGAGTATTTCTATAACTTCTGTGGTGCTTGCTGATTTCTACGTAGTGAAGTCTCAGAGAGTTTGCAACATTGAGAGCACTGAAAAATTCTTTGCTTAACAACTGTTAAGCGATAAAGGAAAATGATCAGTGCTCTTGGTGGGAATGGATTTGAGAAAGGTTAGAATAAATTAATACTTGCACTGAAGCTGGGGAGCTTTGAGGCGGTATACCAAGAAAGATCATGGATAAGGAAGAAAATTATAGAGGGAGAAAAAGGAGCTTCACAAGGACATCTAACTATTATTTGAGCATGAGGCTAAAATACCTCTCAGGATGTCTAGTGCAGATTTTCCGCTGAGCGATGGTGACAGTGGAGAGCTGACAGGGCAAGGCCAGACAAGGCTGGATATGCTATGCAAAGGCCTTGGATTTGATGTTACATGTGATAGTGAGGCACTGAGAGCCACCGCTGTCCTAACCTGAAACTGAAGTAGAATGAGAAATTAACGTGAGAGGCAGATTGCAATTTTTGAGATAAGGGCCACCCTTCAATTTTTAATCAGTGCCTATCTTTTCCAAAGTGGTAATTTAGTTTCTTTCATTTAATTCTTTCATAACAGTTCTCAGTTTCCCCAGGATTCTTGGAATATAAACACACAGAATATGATCTCAAACTTCATCTGTATTCCTAAACATGTGTTAGCTTATTTCAGTGTTGGCAAATGTATTCTTTCATGTAGTTTATGAACTCCTGGAGTGTGATAATTCAATAGAAGAAATGAGTTAGGTGGAACCCTATAACTTTTGTATTTCCATTCCTTCATTTCACAGCTAAGTGGCAAAGGGTGACTTATCTAAGTGTACCCAAGCAGCTTCTGAATATGTACTCTGTATTCTTTTTTATTACCTGCTTGCAGAACAGACTTCAGAAAGAATCCGCTTATGATTCTTAATATACAGGTTTACCTACTGTTAACATTTTACATTAGTATGCAATATATATAACAAATAATATTGATACATAATTATTAACAAAATCCATAGCTTTTTTGGATCCTGTTTATTTAAAAATGCTCTTAAATCTACAATGACAAAATATATCATTTATGGTTATGATTTCATAAATATGATTGTGAATTGAAAGGAAAATTCATGTAAAGAACACAAAAAGATGATAATGGGTAGGCTTTCTTTCTTTATTCTTTCTCTTTCTTTTTTTTTTTTTTTTTTTTGGTACCAGGGATTGAATTCACAACCTCATATTTCCCAAGTAGGCACTTGTGCCACTGAGATAAATCCTAGGCCCCAGATTTTCAAATATATTTTATAATTTAAACTTGGCTAATTTTAATCAATTCAATATAAGCAAATATTACTATAGTACTCACTATGGTTCCAGCCCTTGAAGAACTCATAAATATATAAATACCAAAAACACTGCAAGTGTTTTTACAGTGGGAGAAGCTGTAAAAACTTCTGAGCATCTACTCAAAAACCTATTTAAACATACTGAAAATTCTTTATATTGAGTAAAGTATTTTTAGAAGGTGAAATTTAATTAATGTCTAACAATGACTTTTCTCAATGGAAAGGAGGTTTATTATTATTGATACTTTTATCTCAATAGAAATTGTATATTTTATATACCTGATGATTATTTCTTCAAAAAGTAATGAATTTCCTTATTAGTGGATGGATGAGTGAATGAATACAACCCTGTATTTCAGCTAGTTAAAAATAACGGCCAAAATCTAAAAGATACTTAGCTGATGTATACACTAGTGCTTATGTAATAGCTAGATGAATCTTTTTTCTGACTTCTAGTACTTTAGTTTCTCAACATTATTTAATTAAAGCCTTCTCCATTAATCTTGGAATCTCTCACTGTCTCTGACTCTCTCTCTCTCTGTCCTCTGTCTCTCTCCCCCTTCTCTCTCTCTCTCTCTCTCTCTCTCTCTCTCTCTCTCTCTCACACACACACACACACAGGAGAATTTAATCTCTGTAGTCCTCATTAAAATAAAACAGAGGGTATAATGTTGCACTACATTTTTTAGCTTCAATTACAACCATGTATAAAAATGACAATATACAGTTAAGTCAAGAAAAAAGAGGGTGTAAGAGAATTTATTGTTTCATCTTATATCAAAGATTAGACAATAGCTGACTGGGGCTCCTGTTTCACAGACTTGATTTCTTCAGAGAATGAAGCAAAATAATTTATTATGTGTGTAGTTTTTTTTATTTTTGTTCTTTCAAATCTTCAAAAATGTTTTCATGTTTTTAAACAGAATAGCACTAAAAACAAACATTACATAAAGACTGATTTGTATTCATGTTTTGTTGGGTTTTTGGTTTTTTTGGTGTCCATTAATATTTAACATATGTGAAACATTTAAATGCATTTAAGTAATGCACGTCAATCATCATGCCCAGGTGAAGCAGAATTACATCACTTTAGCGGGAGATGGAGCATGCTTTTCTCTGATGCACTGCTGCAGATCACATATTGGATTATGTGCTTTGTGAAATCTCCTTTAAAAATAGCAAGGTGATGTCACCGTAATTACTTTGAGAGATAGCATTATGGATTATTTCCTGGTGTGATTACAGGATTAGCTTCAGTTTGAAGTTTAAATAAAATGTTTGAAATTTTAATAATACGTTTGGCTACCAGATTTCTATTGACTTTTTAAAAACTATGATGTGATGTTGAGAATATTCTTTGGAAGGTCGAAAGAATTTCCTGTTTTCCTACTAAATGAGAAAATTTCCCCTCTTAATTGCAAATACCCATGGAAAGTCCCTCTCTCATAACTAGTTTAGGGTTATAACTGCTACTGGAATAAGTGTTCAGAAGTGACTGTGGATGTAGCAGGATTGAATCATTTTGCAGAATTCAGATATGCAGGCGTTATAGTGTAAGTTTCATGAATGGGGATAAAATATCACTGTTGTCATTTTAGGAGTAATCATTATAATGAGAATCAGTAATGTACGCACAAAAATATATTGGTGCCAATTATTTATTTGGATTAATGTTTATGGCAATATGATGGCCTGGTTTCCCATTTCTGTCACAAAATTCCCAATGCCTACCAATGAAAGGAGAAATTTAAATTACTTCACAGTTTTAGAAGCTGCAATCCATGATGAGAAGGCTCCAGGGTAGAAACTCATGGCAGAAAGGCCTGGCGGAACAGAGCTGCTCACTACATGGTGATTGAGAAGCAGAGCACAGGCAAAGAGCTTCTCCCTCCAGAGGTGCTCCCCTGTGCTCCCCAGTGCTCCCCTGTGTTCCCCTCTGCTCCCCAGTGCTCCCCTGTGCTCCCCTGTGCCACCCACCTCTGAGCAGGCTCATGCAGCTATAGTCATCACAATGGGAGAGGCTCAATATTAGAATGATTTAATGCATATTAGCCCAATTAATGATAGCAGCTCTTATCATTATTACTTTCCAAATGAGAAAACTAAGCTCAGAGAGGACAACTAATTTGCTTACCACACAGTTATTATGTGTTAGAGTTGAGATTTGAACCTGTATCTTGTATAGATCCCAAGGTCAAATCCAAAGAACCCAAATACAAAGACCAAGATTAAAATAAAAAAATATAACAAACAGTCATTTGAGTTGAGGTACAGAAACCTAATTGCATGACATCTTAAAAAAAAGCTGAGTTTCCATAGTTTAACTTTTTACATGTGTCAGACTGATTAAAGATCAAGAATGGAAGATAGAAGCATAATGTCCCTCAGTATGTGTTAACCTGAATATTGTTTAATTGCTACACTCTAAGTCTTCTCCCTAGATGTTTGAAAGGATGGACATTTTTGTGTTTTACCTCAAATAGTACAAATACCTACTTAGGACCACAAGAACAGTCACTGTATGCTCCTTTCTTTTTATAAAAATTATTAAAATATCTTACAACTTTGTTCATATTTACAGATATAGACTTTCATCTCTACTTGGGATTATTTTCTGAAAGTTCGCCAACACTACTATCTCTGCATGTTAATAGGAACCTTGTCAGTGTTGAGAAGTATATTTTGTATGTTGTAGTATTCAATCCATTCTATTACTTTCTAAAAAATTTTGCAAAATTTTGAACTCAGCATCAAAATTCTATAAACAATGCATGCCCTTCTTCTAAAATATAGGATAAGATACCCTTTTAATTTGTATCAAGATGCAACCCAGACTCTTCCACAACAAAATTGTGCATTTTCAAATTATACACATTTTGCAGATTGTATCTGAAATTACATTTTAAGGTATAATTAATTGTATATAGTATTAGATTGCAAATAACATCATCTTTTAAAAATAAAAATGAGAAAACAGTTGCTGAAGTATTTTCAGTTCAACCCATCTCAAAGTTTATTTTTATATTTTAGCAGAAGAAAAAGTATAGCTAAAGTTTTGAAACTATCCTGGGCATACATCACTGTTTTTTCTCTCATGAATTTGCACTGAACTTGAATTATATATTATTTTGTATTCCAGTGCAACAAAACAAAGCTACTGAACAGTAGGGACAGCTTTTATGAATTATTTCTGATCATATTAACTAGTTCTCACTTCACAAGTGAGATTCCATATTTTATATGGAGTGAACAAATAAAGCCTACATATATTCTGAAATACCGTCTCCAAACAGTTATTAAATAAAAGTCAAGTATACTCTCTACTAATTAATTAATGTGTGTGGTGCATCTAGTTATATGGCAGCATCAGGGCTGGACCAAAGCCCTCCTAGCAGGATTCTTTCTTAATTAATTCCTGATGATTAGTAAGATAGTGAAACTGAAAAGTTTAACATAATAACCAAATTGTTCACTGAATGTTTGAAGAATTCCAAAGAAAGTGAAGTCTAAGAAGGTCTCTACTTATATAGAAGATGAGTACTTTCTGTATGCATGACAGGAACTCTGCATACAATTATTTCCTTCCTAGTATTTTAAGAGGACTTTTTATTATTCAAGGGAATGGTGTTAACAAGATTACACAAATGCCATGAACAAAGTAACAGAAACTTGAAACATTCTCATAGTCTTTAAAAGTAAGATTTAAAGGTTTCAAAAAAACTTTACAGTATTTGGACAGTCTGTTGTTTCACAATGAAAGCTGAATAAATTCTATTTTAAGGCCCTTTTGAGAAGGCACATACTTTCCAAAAACCTGGATAGGCTATTACCCCTTTGGAAATGTTTTCCCCAATCATGTATTGCTTTCCTAAATCACAGCAAACTGCACTGTGCTCAGTAAAAAATGAAATGTAAAGCTACTATAGAAGATTAATACAAAGAAGCTTCACTTTGAAAATAATTAATTCAAAGTATCATACTGCTAATTTATATTTAAGTGAAGTTCATGAAATAATGACAAAGCAATTAAAATTAATGTATTATAAACTTCATATATGTAAGAAATTTCACTTTGCTTAAAATATATATTAATAAACTGATACACTTGACTGGGGAAAATATGGAATTAAAATAGGTTTAATTATGGAATGAAGAATAGATTCTACTGTGAAAATTTTCTATTGTATCACCCAAGTGGTTTGTATTCTGTGCAATCAAAAATTCAAAAATTAATATGTTCAAAATCAGTCTATAGTGCTGTAATTTACTCTTGATTTAACAGATAATCAGCATGGTTGATATATTCCTAAATTGGGGAGTTTTGGGGAGAGTTATTTGGAAATGTTTTTGATAAACACAAAAATCATAAAGGAGAAGACATACAGATTAATGTTAGAACAGTTCAGTTAGTGGTTAGTTTTTCTTTTGCCTTAGTATTTCTTCAATTGTTACAAAAATAGAGTGTTTTGAATTAGAAAGATGAAATAGAGCAATATGATAACCTGAATTATAGTCTCCCAAGAGACATTCCCCAATTCAAACCTCCATAAACTTTAAATATGTTATTTTACATGGTAAGAGGAATTCTGTAGGTGTGCTGAAAATTACAAAGTCAAGATAAGGAGGTTTTTCTGTAACACCTGGGTTTAGTCAATCTAATCACATAAACCCTTAAAGGTGATACATTTCTTAGGCTGAAAGCAAGAAATATATGGCAGAAGACAAGTTGGTTTCTAAATTTCAAGGGGATTCAACATACTGGTTCATCTGAGATGTGGGAAGATATACCTAGCAGCTAACGGAGGTTTTTGGGAGTAAGGGTGGACCCTAGTGCAAACCAGTAAAGAAAAGAGACATCAGATCTGTAACAAAGATCTGAATTCTGCCAACAACCTGAAGGCCCTTGAAAGAATCTCCTTACAGAGCCTCTTTGTATGGCCACAACTGGTTGACACCTTAGTTTAGGCTTTGTGAAAACCAGAGGAGAGTATTAGGAAATCCAACCAAAACATATGACCTGCAGAAGTGTGATAAAATAAATACAGTGGTGTTTTATGCCACATTTTTCATAATTCGTTATATCAGCAGCATAAATGTAATATAACCATGAGTGAATTCTGGAGACCCTTTACTGTACATCATGGTATGTATAGTTAATAATAGAACATTGAATGCTTTAAAATTAGTATAGATATGTTTATGGCCATACCACCCTGAACACGCCCAATCTCATCTAAAATTAGTATAGATAGATTTTAAATGTTTTTACCATACACATAAACTGTGTGATTTTATAGATAAGTTAATTGTCTCAATTGTCCTAAAAATTTCACAATATGAGCATACATTAAAACATGTTGTATACTGCAAATATGCACAATTTTAAATTTGTCAATTTCCCTTCATAAAGTGGAAGAAAAATCCAATCTAATACAACCAGCATTAAATTGAAGATAGTGATACTCTTTCAAATCTTCCATTCAAAACTCCAAGAAAGATTCAAATAATTACACAGTATATTATTTATTTTATGATATATATATATATATATATATATATATATATATATGTCATATATACACGTAGTAGGCTACTTTGTTTTTATAATATGTATTAGTAAAGAGAACACTTAAATCTGAACATAAATTTTCAAACTTCACATTCAAATTTCCTAAAGAAAAATTACTTAACAGTCCCTTGTTAGCTCATTTGCCTCCATGCTAGGCAGTATTGGATAATAGGTATATAAATTTTAATGACTTTTAGTTATATTTTGGTACTTCTTAATTATATCTAAATGAAAGTTTTTTGGAACTGATTAATTGCTTTATTAATTAAGGTAATCATTGTTCTTTATAGCCATATAAGTGCAAATCTTCTACAATTGCCATGTCATAGTAATAGAGGAAATTTGGAAAAATTCTTGGTTTCATAATAACTTTCCCTTAAATGTTTCCTTTTTGAGAAGAAATAGGTGGTAAGCTTACAGAATCTTTCCATTTCTTCTTAGTTAATTTTAAGGACTCTTCATGTAAGATGTTTTATATCCAATGAATAACAATAATGTTAGCTAATAATTTAAAATTACTATATATTAAGAGATGTATTAAATATTTTATGTTAGACTATTCATAAGACCATAAAAGAAATGCTGTTATTTTCTCTGTAAATAATGGTGAGGTCCAACAAAGTTAAACCCCAGTTAAACCACTTAATAAGTGAAAGTAGCTAACATTCTGAACCAGAAATATTTAGCACAAAAATCATTCCTTTAAACACTATTTTGTTCTTTTTTCTGATTAGCCAATGTGGAACTAGACCCTAGTGATTTTTTTCTCTCTAAAAAATAAAATAGGAATGAATCCAAACATTATAATTCAACTATAGGCAAAATGTACTAATTAACTGTGGTTTGGATTCATAATACCATTTAAAGAAATAACATGATTCCAAATATTTCTGGATATATTGATTTATTAAAGACTTGTCTATCAGTTCTACTGAGTTATAGCTATTGGTGTAAATTTAAAAATACGGCAATGGAAAACATGAAAAAAGGTTGGTAATGTAAATGCTGATGGTACCACATGGAATTTATATTAAACTTGAAGTAGGATGCATCATACTAGACAAGTTAATAAAGAATAGTTATCAATTTGTAATACAAAAGAAGAGCAGAGCTATGAGTAAAATCAAAGATAGTAAACCAGCATAATCTTTAAAATTTTTGAAGTGACTTCACTACTGAAGTGGAATTTGAATAGAGACTGAAGAAAGGAGTCATGTGTGTATCTGCAGTAAAAACTTTTCAGGCAAAGGAGAGGACAAGTGTGAATCTCCGGAGGCACAGCATGTTTGGGAACACATCAAAAAGACAGTACACCTAGATCAGAGTCAGGTGCAGGGAAGTATCCTATAAGCTCACAGACCTTGTGGAGACCCATCTTGTTCTAGATGGATGAAATGATCTGACTTATTTTGACAGCGTGACAATGGACACTGAGTTGTGAAAAAGCACTGTCATTTGGTAAAGGCAGAAGACCTATACAAAGGCTGATCACAAAGGAGGTCAGCTGATGCAAACAGATGGAGTGAGTGTAGACACAAAATAAATCTGAGCCCCAAATCATTGTCACACTAAGGTTTAACCACTTAGCAGTTTAGCTCAGGTGTCCCTTGGGTAGGGTGTTTGTTTATGTACAGAGGAGCAGGTGTCATTTTCATCAGTTGATTCTCATTCTCAATAAATTTGATAACATCATTTTTATATTTCTTGTTGTCTTAAAAAATTAGTAAAAATATGCAGGTTTAGGTTGTCTTGTATTTAAATAATTGGGCTGGTGACATGTCAAATACTGCCGATCATTGAAGCAAGATAAATATGGAGAATTGAGCACTGGATTTGGAAATGTGAATACTGATGGTACAAATTAATGAAGCCAGTAGGGAAAAAATGGCTAAAAAGGATTCAAATGTGAATGAGAGTAGAGTAACACCAAAGAGAGCCATCTAAAAAAAATGTATGAATCAGCAGGTGTTGTGATTTGTGTTCCTGTGGCCCTGCCCCACGCCTCATACAGTCAGAGATGGAAAAAGGTGTGTCTCTCTCTCTCTTGCTGGTTTGTCCCTTGTTGCTTGTGAGCCACTCATGGCTGCCCCCCAGCCATGCTACCCTGCCTTGCAGCCAGCTGAATATAGACTAACACTTCCAAAAAACACAAAAATAAACCTTTCTTTCAGTAATTTTGAGCATCAGGTATTTTGTATCAACAATGAGAGAGAAAAAAATTTGGTACCAGGAATGGGGTTGTTGTTGGGCCTGTACCTGACCATGTGGTTCAAGAGCCTTTCAAAATGGCCTGTGGAAAGAGTTTAAAAAGGTTCAGAGCTGTTACCTAAATACACAGAGCTAGAACAGCTTAGGTCGCTCTGTAGGGAAGATTCTGGTCAGAACTCAGGAGACTAAAAGGGACATAAAAAGCATGGTGGTAAAGACCATGCTCCAGAGGTTTTTTGAAAAAAAACAAAAAACTGCATTGGTTGTCAGACCCCACATGATATATGTTATGGTTTGACAAAAAGTTTGCCTACATTTTGCTTGTGTCCAGAGACTTTGCCTGAGACTAAGAGTGATAGACTGATTAGTCTAGCAAAAAAACCTCACATCAGTCAAATGTTGAGGCTGTGGCATGGCTATTGTTGGGGGCTTGTAGATAGATTTATGTTGAAAATCAAGAACAAGGAGCCCAGCAGGATGGTTCAAAACATTGTGAGTTTGACCAGAAAGCTATAAACTATAAAGATAAAGATAAAGATAAAATCTCTATTGCTAAAAAGGAACAAAAAAAATAGAAAAGATGGCCTGGGAGCATGCCCATAAGCAGTAGGTCTCCATCTTTTGCAGCCTCAAACTGTCAAAAAATAAAAAGACTTTTCTCCAAAAAAAAAAAAAAAAAAAAAAGAGCTGCATAATGCCACATTCCAGAGTGGTGACAGATACTACAAGAGGTTCCAAACTGTCGTCAGCCACACCAGATTCCACAGTGGTTGTGACATAAGAAAAGCTTTTCCTCACAATCAGTTTCAGAGAGCTCAACAATACAGGCACTCAACCCTTACAGCGTGCCACCCCCCACCCAAAAAAAAGCCTGACTACTGCTCCAGCTGGCAGCAGAAGACCTTAGCAGTACACATGTGGTGCTGGTTTTAGGTACAAAAAAAAAAAAAAATTCTGAGGGTAAAACAGCTTCCATCTTGATTGCAAAAGTCCTTAGAGGCCAAAAGGGAGCCACTGAGAGGGCAATATATAAATCTACACAGGTAAAGCGAATGGTGCAGTGGAGACCCAAAAAGTTTTAAAAAAGCCAAGAGCATAGATCATCCAAGAAAAGCTAAAAAAATTGAGCTAAATGGGCCTAAGAGAAAAGCTGTGGGAGTTAAATCCCCTAAAAGTGCTGTTGAGGTGGAATCACTCAAGCCTTTTAGAGCTCACAACCAGCTTGCTTCAGATGCTGAGCCTTAAACTCCGAGGACTTAATGTTTACCCTGCTGGACTTTAGACTTGTTTTGGTTCCAGTCCTTGGTATTCCCATTTGTAACTTTTGGAATGGTAATATTTATCTTAAGCCTTTGCATTTTAAAAACGTTTAACCTCGTTTCATTTATACGGGTGGTTACAGTGAAGAGTTTTCCATAGAAGGAGGTGAGTGTCTCTTGCTGGTTCGCTCCTTGCTGTTTGCAGTGGCCATAAATGACTGCCACCCAGTCATGCCACTATATTTAGTTGTAGCCAGCTAAATATAGACTAAAGCCTCCAAAAACTATAAAAAATAAACCTTTACTTCTCTAATTTTGGGTATCAGGTATTTTGTGTCAACAACAAGACAAAAAAATAAGCAAGACAGCTGGGTACTGTGGCTCACCTGTGTAATCCCTGTGCTCTAGAAGGCTGAGGAAGAAGTTTTTCCAATTCCAGCCAATTTGGGCATCTTAGTGACTTTGTGAGAGCATTTCTAAAACAAAACAACCCAACTAACAAAAGAAACAAACAAACAACAACAACAAAAACCCAAAAAGACTGGCTCCCCTTGTAGCTCAGTGTGAGAGTTGTGTGTTCAGTACCCAATATATAGAGAGAAAAACAGAAACAGAGAGAGAGACAGAGACAGAGAGAGCAAAAACAGAGAGACAGAGACAGCCAGAGACACACAAGTGGGGGAAGGATACATTGAAATGGTTAACGATTTCTATAAAAGGTTCTGTTTTTCCAAAGAATGAATATTGTATACGAGATACTATGTCACTGAATTCCAGAGAAAGTACCTTATTTTATGATCCTGAAAAAAGAAGTACTGTGGGAGCAATAACCTGTCAGAGATAAATTTTAAGTTGATTACAGAATCATCTGAAATGATTTTATAAACAATAATAAAACATCAGAAATTCCCTATCATTTCTTGCCAGTTCTTTTTATTATAAATTTAAGAGAAGATACTCAGATTCATCCTGTTCTTCTGAATTTGAGTAAGTACAGCTTTTTTCTTGTCTTTATTAAATGTTAATTTAGAAATTTTACAAAAAACAAGAAGACTATTTTCATTAAATTCTAACTCCTTGTATTTATAATGTATGAAAATTTATAACGTCGCTGGATTCATATGTAAAAAGAGGCATATTTTCCCCCTGATTTAGTAATGTTATAGTTTGCATTAACCAATAAACCTGAGCAATATAAATATATACTTAGCTTTTAAGACTGATAAAATCATAACTTCAGCCATGATTTATAAATTAACCAGTATAATCATTGGTTTTAAAAGGTAGATGATCTTAAAATATTTTAAAGTGGAATCAAGCCAGAAGACAATTTTGTTTAGTATACTCTCCACCTCTCAGTGTAACATATAAAATTGTTTACACAAAACAATATCCTGAAAATGAAGCTCTTGATCTGTTTTCTCAGAATTTTGATGCTCTGCCTCTCCCTCCCTGCCTTCCCTCCCTGCCTTCTTTCTGTCTCCCTATCCTCCTTCAGTTCATTTGCTCCACTCTGTTTTAGCTTCCTCTTTGGCCTAGCTGTTTCAGCAATAGAGACTTTTAACAAGTTTCAATTTTTCACTTTCTCACCCTATTTTATAATTGATCTTTTCTTATTCTTAGTACAAAGCATGATTATTTTCCTGTCATGACAAACAGACTATATTTCATGCAAAGATCTATACTTACAGAAACAAGTAATGATTTTTTAAATCATTATTTAAGTAAGAGAATATAGAGTCCTTAGTATGATTTTACAGATTGTAAAATTGAAGATGAAAATTCCTTCTAATCTTAATTAGAACACAACTTTCTTTTAAGGAATTGTATATTTTTGTTGGTTAAACATTCTAGTACATTATGTTTTGAAGAATTATGCCACAGCCTGAAAAAAATACTTTTACTTTTAAGTCAGTGTGGTTTCGGACAATTTAACATATTAAAACCTCCTATTTCTCTTCAACAAATAGGATGAAATCAACTTATGTGAAGGTTTTTTGTAGTGTAGAAAATGGAGCACAGTATAGCCTTACTAAGATAGGTTATTCTGTGTAATCCAAGTAATACTTTCATAATTATAAATTACTTTTATTTATTAAACATACTGAATATCTAATCTAGTCAAACAAACTCTGGATAGAAAACTTACAGCAGTTAAAACAAATTAATAAATGTCCTTGCTTTCATGGAGATTACATTCCAGTTTTAAAGTTGATGCCAACATAGGAAAATAAATTTGCATATTTGCATAAATTTGAAATAAGAATGTCATATGTATACTGACAACATAAACATAACATTACACAAGTGATCTGTGTGAAGTTTGCCTGAAAAGGTTGAAATTACCCTAGCGAAATAGAGTAAAACAGATAGTAATTCTCCTCCCATTTTAGGTATATGACCTTTTTGTCTAATTGCCAATGTCAAACACACATTATGCAACATAGCAATCTTTTCCCATGGGATTGTCTTAAAATTTGGGATTTTGCTTATTTTATCATTCATTTGGTGATTGAGAGACCTTTTTATCACGTTATTAAAATGCTTTGTTTCAAAAAATCCTTTTCTTATAAAAAATCCAAGCAACCCAAATAAAAAATCTTATTATCCTTATTTACAGCAGAGGTTTCTTCTTAAATTTCATTTATTTTGACCCTTTCTCCTTGTAATTTCTTATATTAAACTGCTCATCGACTTCACTCCTTTGATTCACACAGTCAGAGAGAGTCTTCCCTTGGCATAATTTTAAATAAATCCTGCATGCTTACTCCTTACAGCATATTATCACCTTGGACTACCATATGGACAAGTATTCAGCTATATGAGGTCATGAGATTTAACCCAGGCAAAAAGAACTTCTCAGTTTAATAGTTCATTCAGAGTAATTGAGATTGTATGTGAACTATATATTTGCATTAATCAAAAGTTAGAAATATATCTTTTACTCAGCACCAAGTACTTTTGGATATTTCCTAAGATTTTAATATTATAAATGTGTAGTTTTTATTTTCTTGTTCTAAGCTATTCTTTCTTTTCTAACCACATTAAGCAGTATCACTCGACCCCACTGCTTAAGAGTGATTCATAGTAGCCTTATGTCTCTAGATCATTTAATAGGTTCTAAGAGAAATAGATAAAAAAAAATTCCCAGTGAATTTTATGCACACCATCCTACCTCTGTATTCCATACTGGTTTTTTGATTTTGCATTAACAAAGCTGTAAAGTTTTGTATCAGCATGACAAGTTCAGTCAGTGAGCCACTTTTTGGTCAGTTTATGTCTTCAAGAAACAGTGGATAATAAAATCCATGTGATTATTACAGGACACTGCAAGAATATGATTAATTTTTTTTGCCTTACTTTCCACTCCAGGTTTCTTTAACCAGTGTATACTAAACCCCAAACAAAGACACATCAGTGAAGTTGATTGAAATATCCCATTTATCCTTTTCATTTTATTGTATTTGGATGTTAAATAGGCCATCATCAAGATTCCCTGGGAAGTTTGCAGGCTTTCTTGCAAACAAACAAACAAACAAACAAACAAAAAAAGGGTAAATATTTTGCATTAAAATTTTAATCTAAATCTCACTTAACTCCATGTCAGTCTCCAGAGCTCTTCTGTGTAGTCAGCAGTCTAAGTATAAACACATGGAGAAAGGAAGATTTCAGTGTGGTATTAGATTCCTCCCTTATTGAACTTTGAAACTTCCTAACATCTGTTCTTGATGTCTCATGGAATCTGAGCTACAAAATATGAATCATATTCTGGCTTTGTGTGTATATGCGACATAAAGATCTCGATGTTTACCACCTGTTACAGTGCACAGTAATATTGCAAAGGTTCGCTGGCAAAGCCCTGGGTTTTTTTCCCCTCCAGTATTATTCTTTGTGTTTATCTGTACCAACCACCTGGCACTCTCCTGCTTTCACGAAAAACAAGGGTGGGCCCATCTTCCAAATGAGTCTGCCTGTTCCCTGAGAGACAGATGAAATAATGTCCCCTAGCAGATGGTCTGCAGTGTGAACCTTCCTTGAATATCTAATCATGACAAGTAGTCAAGGATTAACTTAAGTTGCTAAAATTAACTGAAGTTGTGACATTAACTTACACTTTAAAAGCACTTGGCCAGGCAGACATTGTGCCTCTGAGCTATGTCATCTCTGGTCCGTAATTATCTTGAAGATATTAATATTTAAATACTTTTATAGCATAAATTTTTAGTCTTAGCATTTGTGTAAACTAAGAAATGTAAGGCATGACAATTTTGCTCTGCAGTACTCTTTCTACTTAATTATGATTACAAATTATTCTCACTTTATATTAACTCAGATATAGATAAAATCCAATTAAAGTTTAAACTAGTTGGAGACATTTTCTGAGTCATTTTATCATAAGGAGGTCCGTCACCTGCATATGACCAATATCTCTTGTCAGGTATTGATTCTGACATCTGGCATTAGAAAATGTGCATTTTGTTATCACTGCATCAACTTTTCCCCTTAATTTTTACTATACCTTGTTCCTAGAGTGCTTAAAGCTCTTTTATGTTTAAGAGATTTCTGTATGAAGCTCGGGTTTTACAGACACTAGTTAGTTTTGGCTGAACCCAATCCTTTCTCATTGTTTTGTAAAAAAATGCAAGTTTTTTTTGTCTTTTACCTATTCTTACTTCATTGGTTTTAAAACCTTACTCTTCACCTTCAAAGCAGATTATATTATCTGATTTTTTTTTTCCTGGTAACGCTGACTAGTTTATAAGCATGAACAACCCAGAGAAAATTAGACTTAATGCTAGGATTTTTTTTAATTCTGGAATTTTCTAGAAGAAATGAGGTTCAGGGAGTGAAAAATCTGCTGTGATCATGATGACTAGTATTTTTGGGAAAGCCAAGCTGAAAATGAAGATGTTTTCATCGGCAGCACATGAAAGTAGCCATAGCAAAGAAAGGCCACCTTTTCTTTCTTCAGACTGCTAATTACTTGAATTATTATTTGAGTCAATGTCTTTCCTCTATTTTGTAAAATAGTATGGCTTTGAGTGTACAAGGAGTACACCTAGTACCATGCATAAACGTAAAATCAGATAATTTCTCCTCTTCCTCCACCACTTAAATTTCTGTCTGTGAAAGAGAACTCTTGACTAAGGGAAAATTGATCCATGAAAATTATGTTTATTATTGTTATGCAACTTTGCATTTTTCTCATATCTAAAATCAACACTTAATTTCAAAAGTTATTTATTAAACTCACAGCCTTGACAAATAAATACAGAGGATGGATCATTGAGCTCAGTAACTTCAAAGACAGAAAATGATCGAGACTGCCAATATCATCAAGCACTGTTATTAAATCACTGGCTCAGACAGTGGTTTGTGAACTGCATGCATACTTCTGCATCTACACTCAGATCTCGGTTCATTTGAATAAGATATTTAGTACCCTCTTCTGCTGTTTTCTCATTACATGATGCATTAACACATTACATGAGGCATCCAGTGATGTCAGTGATATCAGCGAAGTTATTGATAGAAAAAATTACTATAACTATATATACAGTATTAGCCAGATGTGGGCTTCATACATCATCTGTTTTAAAATAATTTGGCAGTGAAGCAATGGTAAATAGCACTTCAAAGAAGTCACAAGCTAAACTAACAGAGAAATATGGTCAGTTATGTAATTTGATAATTTTAAAGACTATCCTGAGAAAACAGACCAAGTATTGATCCCTTGATAAACTAGGTACTGCTAGTACTTCCCAGTTCACCAATTATAATCAAGTTTTGAAAGCACTTTATGACCAAGTGTTCTGTAAGACTTCTGAAAATATATACAGAAAAACTTCACTGAGATTTTCAGCACATTTTTTGAAAAAAAAATGTTATGCCAAAGTATTTGTCTTTCTATCTGCTAAGTTCAGTGTAAGCTAATTACTCTTTGCACCACATATATGGTTAAGTCCTGAAATGAAAATCAGTGTCTTGGGGAAATCATGCATTCATTTATGTAATCTAGTGTAAGCTGTGTTCTGGGACACAGCTGTACAGAAGCATCCATAAGCTCCACAAATACAACACCCAAATGAGATAGGTGTAAGACATAAGATAATTTAAGCATAAATCTATTCCTTGGAAAAATTTTAGCTTATCCGGAAAAATTTTAGCTTATCCAGAAAACTGGAAAATATTTTATATTTAAATATTTGCATTACTGGGCTGGGTATTTAGCTCAGTGGCACAAGCGCTTGCCTAGCAAGTGCACAGTCGTGAGTTTGATCCCTGATACCAAAAAAAAAACAACAAAAAAAATTTTTTTGCATTACTACTTAAAGAAGATAAGAAGATTTTTTTGCATTACTACTTAAAGAAGATAAGAAAAAAAAGTTTTTGCGTTACTACTTAAAGAAGGTTTTAGATAGGATGGCATTGATTTTTTCATTACAGTGGTTAAAAATATATCACTAAGAAAAAAAAAATCAGATCCTAATTCTGCTCCCAAGCATAGTATTTAGATTTTTAAAATTAAGAGGCGGGAATTACACAGTTAACAAATTTAACTGTATACATGCAATCAGTTTCCATAATAAGGCAGAGAACATAGAAGAGTTAGGGTCTATATTTTGTGATCAACTTGGATTTTATTCTTTGATACACCATAACTGTAAAACTAATGCATATTCATTTTTATGAAATTGTTCATTCCTATTTTGAAATCTATTTTCCACTTTAGTGTTAAGTTCACAGAAAACTCTCATTCGTTTCAAGCTGAGCACAGGAAAACTGAACTATTTTAATTCAAGTGGAATTGGACACTTCTGAAAAAATGTTTTGCTTTGAGTTTCATAGATATTCTTCATAGTAGAGAAAATGATAGTCACCTTTCAAATGCTGGATCGAAATCTAATTTGTTACATCTTTTTTTTTTCATGTTTGTATAAAGATACTGATAAGCAGTTGGATAGATGAAGGAAGGAATGGGCAAGGACAGAAGTAAAGAAAGAATAATATGCAGGGGAAAAGACACGTAAGGGTTCTTGTCGGGGAGATAAGAGGACAGGACAGTCAATGGGAGACCAGAAAAAGAGAAGGCAGAGGAAGCCAGACCCAGAGGAGGCAGGGATAAAAGAAAGTACCCGCTCCAGCCAGGAGCCTGGGCAGGGTAAAATTATACAGAGAAGTAAGTCCAAGGAAGATTTAAGTGATATAATAGCTACCAGATTTAAAACAAACATACAAAAGCATACTGCTTCATTAAAAGCATTTCGAAGTTATAAGCCACAAGTTCAGTGGACTAGGTTTTTATTTGCATTCCTTCTGCGAGTGTGTATCTGAAAGTCTTTACAATCAGAATTGATGGAGTAGCCTCAGTGATCGGGTTATGACTCTTTTCCATAAAAGAGAAAATCATGCACAATTAGAGTTTATTTTTATGTGTTTAGTGTAATATATGAGGACTCAGTATTTTTACACTAAATATTTACTTTGGAGTTTAAAATGTGTGTCATTTTCAGTTTAAAATGTTTCAGATAATTTGACAAGGTCGTAGCAATATTTTCCTTTTCCTTATTAATGTACCATGCCGCCAGTGTTTATTAGGGCTCCTTCGGTTGTAAGAATGAAAACATAAGCTGCAGTAAACCTGCACTGTAAAAAATGGTATCTGGAGCTTGGGTAAGGCTACATCCAGAGATCCAAGTAGACTCCTGACCCTCTTTGTTTAGGTCTTATGATATTGGCTTTTATGCTATCAGAATTTGTTCATGTATATATACCTTGAGAATAATCACCACCCAAAACCTAAACTCTCAGGACTACTATTATTACAGAAAGGATTTCTTCTCTATCTTAGCATATTTAAATAAGCTTCTGAAAATAATTAGTTCTTTTATTAGTCATCGATAGTAACTCTGTAATAGTGACCACTGCAGAGAGGGCATATGAAGTGATTCCCACAATGAAAATCAATTTGAACAAAAGAAAATTTGTGTAGAGAGAGAATAGCAGGTGATACGTATGAGTGGTTCCTGTCATTGTCACCATACTGTACAAATACACATTTCTAATGGAGACAATTGTCTCCACCTAATGAGACACAAGTATTCTAAGTACAACTAACACTACTTGTGCTAAGAAAATCCAAACCTGTATTCGATATTTCTTTAAATTTCGTGTTACCTGAAAGACATTTTCCATCACGTTGAGTCAGATTTATGGTAATTTTATTGGACAAGAACTTCCTTAATAAAGCCAATAATCATCAAAATTTTCTATCTTCAAATAAATTTCAAATATTACACAAGCAAAGCAGTTCCTAGTTACGAATTTCTTATTGTTGACATATATTTCACAATGAATTTGAAAGAGTGACTCTAAGACAAAATTCTGAATGTTCACTTTCATAAAGTAAAGAAAAAATGTGAACTTTGTCATTTTGATCTGAAGCAAAGTCAGGACTTATTTTTAAAAAGTTCAGTAAAGTTTCACATAGGCAAAGAACTGGCTAGTCTGTTTAAACAAATCTTGGTTTGTCGAGGGGAGGCAATAGAGCTCCTTGCAAGCCCACTGCTATTCAAACAAGTGTACTGATCTCTCTCTCTCTCTCTCTCTCTCTCTCTCTCTCTCTCTCTGTGTGTGTGTGTGTGTGTAGACCTAGGTGAGCCCTTTTGATAAATTATTTTGCAGATTTTTCTTTAGGAATCATGTCTGTGTTTGGCCTGTTGTCTGTTGATGGCAGAAAAGTCAAACTGGAGCAGAGCCAAACAAACATGGAGTGGCTTGCTATCATCAGGACTTTTCTATATATTTAGATATTCCAAACATCGGTGCTGATCTGTTTTATACTCAGTACCACAGAAGAGATAAAGGCAATAAATAGTAATGCAGCTTTTGTCGTTACTTTTCCAATTTTGTTTGTAATAGGGAGACAGTAAGGATTATTGAAGTAGCTTCATTATGCTGTAGGCATTATACTAAGTAAGCACTTTCTAGGAATTGTTATTTTATTTTGTATACTGCCCATAATAATTCAACTGAGAAACCTAATGAACTGTCTGTTACTGAAGTTCATTTTTATGAAAAGTATTCGGATACTGTGTAACGGGTTTAATCAATTAAAAAACACTGATTTTTTTTTTGTATGCAACTATTCATACGCAGTATATCTTTAAAACTGGTAGCATTTAAGTTTACTGTTAAGAGCATTCATTTTTCTATTCCTTACTTTTTCATTCAAATTTTGTTTTTCTAAAACATATCTAAACTTTAAAAGTTTTATTTTCCAATTTATATAATTTGTAATAAGGTATAAATGCACTTAATCTTAAATTTTGAGGCTTAGACATTTTCAAAATGATGTGTTTTTAGTTAAAATAACTGTTTGCCATATTTTGGTTTAAATGAATCAGGTTTATTCGCTCTCTAGAAAAATATATATGCTAGTAAGCTTTTAAGAAATTATATCCTGTATTACTTGTATCCTGCACTATACTTGTTACCTCATCAGAATTTTAAATCAACATTAGCATTGCTTTCAGGTTACTTTCTATATGAAATTATACATGTTAACACATATGTTATATCATATTTTTCATGTTTAGAATATTTCAGTTATTTTCAATTAGTTTTAGTTTGATGTTATAGTTTCTGTGATTGTTCTGTAGCAACCAACATCCTATTATGATATATTTCTATGAAACATATTTTGTAAATTCAACAATATGTTTTTGGTTTATTTATAATTGAATGATCTCTACTAATTCATATCTCTATAATAAATATTAACTGATCAGCATATTGTAATGAAATTAAAACTAAAATTTAACACACTATGTCAAAAAAGTATTAACCTTAAACAACTTCTGCAACAAATATAGTGTTTATACATATTTCTGGAAGTATAGCTGTAAACTGCAGAAGAAATTAAAAGTCAAAAAGTTCTGAATAAACTATTTTGAATACTTGTCACAATAAAATAAGACTTTTATAGGCATGTTATTAAAATTGATTTTGAAAAAGGACTGTGAGAACTATTGGTAATAGACACTGTTTTAGTAACACTACTAAAACATATCATGACATCTGCTCTATAATATTGAGAAAGACTAATAAAATTGGGGAAGTTATACAAGCAAAATCTTATACAACTATTATCAATTTAGACATTTATGCTATTTGAAAAGTGAGTAAAATTAGCAAAATTCTTAACGTTATTTTATTTATTATTGAGAAATATCATTTTTACTCCTTACATTAGAAAAATAAATCTTAGAAAAATTATAACTGGTCTAATTTCTTAATAAATATCTAGAAAGTAACAGGTAAATATTTAGAAAGGAATTCAAGAACACTTGATTTGGTCTATGGTGTAAAATTTTCCAAATAGTAAATTGTGTAAATCGTTTTGTTATCAGCCACTCACATCCATAAACTCAGGTTTGGTTGCTCATTATTGACTAAATTGAAGAAGATTTATAGTAAAAAATGAAAAATAAAAAAAGAGTGTTTGTAAAATTGGACCTGAGGAGGGGTCTATTTGCCTCAAATCACGACCTCACAGAGAAAAGTTGTATTAGGATGTTTTATAGCAAGAAAAATGGAGGCAGGTAATACCAGAAGAGAAAAACTAATTCAGGTTGTTCTACACCTTCTTAAGACCCCTCCCCCTCTTTCCTAAGGAAATGAAGTTGCAATTTGACCAACTGGTGCCAACATGTTTATTTTGTTTTGTTTTGTTTCGTTTCGTTTTGTTTCGTTTCATTTTGAAGATGATCACTGCTTTATTAGCAGAGAAGGCTGAAAGAGCCAGTCCTGCTTGTGAGGTCTGCCCCATGTCCCTTTCGGTCAGGGAGGGTGGACGCCCCAGAGAATGTACTTATTCTGACCCTTCTTTTGGATTGAGGAAAGTTTGGGGAAGCCTCTTATCTCTAATCATGAATCACACTGCAAATTTCTAAGCGCTTTTCTAAAACATACTCCTGAGCATATGAAAATATCAGTATATTGTTTTTAGTTATATGTTTTGAAGGTGCCTTCAGTCTGTGCACGTTGTAAACAATTTTAAAAGCACACCTGTTTGCGAAACACCAAAATATGCTAGAGCAATCATGGACCTAGAATTACTGAAATTTAATTATAAATTCGAATCATCTTAGTCAAGTATGCTAGGCAAGTTTTTATAGCCATTTGGATCTTCATTTTTAGTTTGTAAGCAAGGTAAGCATATTACTAATATGCATATATATATATATATATATATATATATATATATATATACACGTAACTTTGGTGTTAGCATTATCATGGTTTTCAAAGTGTTTAGCACTTAACAGTGTATTCAGTGACTGTTATGTACTTTCTTTTTATATCATATTCATTAAAAAATAAAAATAATTTATCATTGTTGCCAAAGCATTAGAGCTGGTATTTCTTCGCAAGTGTACATATTACATAATCATCATCTATGAACTCATTAAGTTACTAAATTTTAATGTTGATAATACATTTCAGTAAAGAAGAACATTTTGAAATTTAGGTTTAGTAAGTTGATTGCTGGTAATTCTTAATCATCACTATGCAAATTAACAAAAATTAGAATATATTAACTTGAAATGAATGAGTCCACAATATTTTTACCAAAAAAAAGTATGTATTTGTTTCTAACCTTGAATACAGTAGTATGGTAATCTTCATTAGTACAAGAAATCAGTTCATTTTTTGTTTAAAATAATCTTAACCTTTTGGTAGTTTACTAGAGTTTTTAAATAGAAAAATATATAGGGGCCTGGGATTTAGCTCAGTGGCGTGAGCTCCTTTTTAGGCAAGCACTAGGTGGTAAATTTGATCCCTGGTACCAAAAAACAAAACCAAACAAAAGTATAGCTCCGATGGTTAATTATTTCATTTTCAACACTCTAAAAATTCATTTCATGCATCATGTCTTTCAAATTTATCATAGATTTTTTAAATGTGAAAATACATTGTTATAGAATGATGAAATTAATATTCTAATTCCATTTTAACTTATATGTCAATGAAGAAAACAACTGAGAGAGAAAGAGACAGAGAAATGAAAAGGAAAAATAGAGAAAGAGAAGGAGCAACATTGCCTTGCTCTGAGTTGTAGGAAATTAATAATGAGATAATTCTATTAGTTATTACTAATGAGAACCCTAATCTTCTCCCTCCATACACATACATACAAAACAAGTGAGATCAGAGAAATTAAAAGATATTCAAACTCACAAGTGATGAAAGTGTCAGAAATGGTGTTCTAATTTAGTTCTGTTACTCCAGAGCACATGCTCTTATCTTCTTGAAGCAGGTTGAATAGTAAACATGTAAGAAAAATAAACCAAAACAAATAGTCTAGCTTTTTAAATTTCAAACTCTGCTAAAACATATTTAATGTGATTATTGCATCTGTCTGGGGACATTCCTTAAAGGGACGATGAAATTGAAAAATAAGCAAAAATACTTGGAAGAAAATAACTAAAATATTTATTTTTTCAATGCTATTTTGAGGAACAAAACCATATTACTTAGGCTAATTTTAATTTATGTGTAAGAATAATATAGGAGACTAGTCTGAAGTACTTCCAAAATTTTTGGCCTTTAATATAAGTGAAACCTGATTTTACAAAAGGAACTGGCAATACTATATTATAATATATCAAAAATAAATTGCCTTCTGTTAACTTCTAGCAAGTCAAAGAATAACTAGAATTTTATAGTCTTCTAATGTGTTCTTTAGTATTAATGAAGGGAACTTTTGTTGCTATCCATGATCCAAGAAATAGTTTATGTAACACCAGCCACTTTATTACACTTCTTAGTTTTGAAAACAACTTCCAAACTGCCATTATTAAATGTGATTATATTGTGATGACAGTATTTTATTTAAATGTTTTTGGTTTTTAAAAAATGGTTATCTTAATAGTTCTTGAAATAGATTTGCACGTGGTGCAAACACTTGGGACTAGAAATTATGATCCTGGGTGTTTAGTGGCACGGCTAACCAGCTCTTGCTTCTGAGAACAGGGTCAGTTTATTATGTTAACTTTGTGTTGTCTGGTCAGTCAAGGCACCCTTTCTGCCATCAGCATTTGTTGAGCTCTTTACCTTTTGGAAAATAGTAGAAACAGAAGAGTTTCCTGAAGGTACAAATGTTGACAAAGAAACAAAAATAACTAGCTCAACAGAAAAAAGACATTTATTTTTATGCAAAAAAATACATTGTCAGAGGTTTGGGGGTCAATGTATCTTATTTGTCTTACCAAGAATAGTGGAACATTCAAAGGAAAAAGGACTGTATTTAAAAACAAAATACTCTGTCTTGTTTTCAATTCTGCAGTCTTTTGCAAACACGCAAGATAATAATATTTTTAGAGCAGACTGTGTGAATCATTGAGCCTGTGGAGATGTGCAATACAGTGCTTCAATCAGCTAAACTCTTGGAAGGCCTGGTGTAGGGTCTTCTGAATGCTATGTAGTGCACCTGAAAATCGTCCTTAGAATGTCTCAGGATAAAAGAAACAAAACCTCAAAGGCAGGCTCTTTTCTCTTTATTTTACCTCATTTATTTTAAAAACCTTAATTTTTTTAAAGTATTAATTGCCTTTAAACAATTAAAATAATACCAGGACACATGGACTGTAAACTGTTATTTGTGATTTAAATTTAAAATTTTATTTTGACAAATCTGCATTAAGTATTCTTTTCTGCATACTGTGCAAGGTGCTGGAGTTACTATATTTGATTTTTAAACAAAAGATCATGTATTTTGCTCTCATTAAATATTATATTCAGGATTGAGAAAGAGGTGATGACCAGACAATAACCCAGTAGTAAAATTTGAGTTTCTCAATATGACAGATATTATAAGTGAGGATCAGGTGATGGTGGGTCATGTTTTGCAATTCATTGTCACCAAAAGTTCAACATATTGGATTTTCTAAAAATCAGATGAAGCTCATTTCATCAAACTATCCTGTCAGTCCAGAGCAAACTGTGTGGAATGAATGGCAGTCTACGACTCCTTAGTCAGCTATGAATATAACCACTGATTTTCATCTTTTAAAATGACACAAATGATGAATCTTTCATAAAAAGTTGCTGTCCATGAAATCTCTGGTTCAAGAAATATTAATTTCTCATTTGCTTTACTGGTTACATTTGAAAAGTAGCAGTGACTAGAATATAAGTCATTTTAATGTAAATGGGTTCCCTCACTGGATGTTGACTTGGTCAAGGATTTTTCTGGAAAACTAGATGAAGACTGATTAAATTAGATTGGTTAAAATACTTTTATATTACTGCTTGATTATATTATGTTCTCAATAACACCTTCACTTTTTTAGGGGTAATATTTTCTACGAACTAGAATAAATAGAGAAGCTTAACGGCTTATTACTGAAAATATGATTAAATGTTCATTTATTTATGCTGTAAGTGTTTAGGTATCTAGAATATGACTTTCACGTCACAAATGGAGTAGGAAAGTAAGGTTGACTTTTTGTATCTCCAGGTTCTGCATCTATGTATTCAACCAATGAAGACTGAAAAGATCTACCATTCTGTCCTAAGCAATACTGTTTAATAATTATATATTATAGTAATCCAGAGTTTCTAGTGTTTAAAGAATACAGAAAGTTGTATATAAATTACAGATAAATACTGTGTAATTTATATAAGATACTTGAGCATCCACAGATTTTCATACTCACAGGGACATAGTTTCTGAAAACAGTGCCCCGCAGATATCAAGGAATTCATACAGCAGACCAGAGATGACTGTCCTTAGAAAGACATGCCTGTGGTGTTGTCTTGTCCTTGTGCTAGCATCTGGGAGCTTGGATTCTGATCCAAGCTAGTAGGTACTGGCTGAAGGTACCTAAAGTGTTTGTGCAAATCATTTGGGTTTTGCTAACTCAAAGGAGAGAAGAGAACAAATGCTTCAAAGCTTGCACCTGGTTTTCTCCGGCCTTTGCTTCTTTGTTTCATAGCCTGTTACTGTAATGAACCATAGTTGTGAATTTGCCTAAATGCTGAGTCTCAAGAACTCTCCTGGCGAGCCATCAAACCTTTAAAAGATCTTGATCCCTTGATGCATGAATTGTAACAAATATATATGTAGGTTGTAAAATTATAATTTTCTGTGCAAGTGAGTCTTAGGATCAAACCTCAGGAAGAGTGATGCTTAACTAATAGTAATTTTGTACCCTGGGAGATACTTTGTCATTTCTGGAAATACTTTTACCTGTTACAACTGGGAGGATGAGATTCCTCTGGCGAGTAAAAAGGGCCAGAGTATTACTAAACATCTTTTTGTGGGCCGGACATCCTGGCCCTAAGATAAAATCTAGCCTAGAATGTCAGCAGTGTGCTTGAGAAACTATCTCAGATAAGAGTGAAAGATACTCAATTATACATAAAAAAGGGGAAAATATAGACTAAGGCTAAATTTATAAAAGCAAATAAACTAAATTAAAACAAAATGTAAAATTGCTGGGCTGGGGCTTTAGTGCCTGTCCTAGCAAGCCTGAGGCCGTCAGTTCGATCTCCAGTACCAAAACACAAAACAAAATTTTTTTAAAAAAATGTGAAATTGCTATCAAAACCAAATTTTCTTAGAAATTTTATGAAATTCAAAATTCAAATATTTATATCAAATTCATATTGTTTTCATATTGTTTGCAAAGATACATAATCCCTAGTTAGTGAATAGAATTTTTGAAAATCCTATTCTTTATAAGTAAATAAGGTAACATCAGAATTTCTCTTTTGCAAGAAACATATACATCTTCTACATATATTAATTGCATGTATAGAAATATCACATATATATCTTACTGGTACCACCAATAAATACACTTGGAACACAGGATTCTATGGATTTGTTTTCTCTGTTGTGATTCTGTTGTGTTTCTGCAGATAATGCTAGCAATATTAACAAGAAATAGTATTAATAGAAACAACTTATACTTCTACACTTACTGAAATAATTTCTTACCTTTTAAAGAAGAAATAATGTAAACAATAATGACAAAACTTTAGATTTAGAAAAATAAATGAAAATTACTTGAATTTCAACAATACTGCTACACTGAAACAATGCTCAGTATCTTGATATTGTAAAACAAAGATGATAAGAAAATGAGATGAATGTTAGGTGGTTTGAATTTAATGAGAACTTGGACTAAGGTCTTCTTTTATTTTCTGGTTTAGAAGATGACAGGAAAATCTTAAGGAAATAGAGGAAATGGAGGAGTAGCCACTGTTATTGCCAAGAAACTATTACTATATACGTGGGCATTTTTAAGAGGGATACATAAGAGAATAAATATATAACATATGGCAGACATTTAATATTATATGCAATGTATAACATATATATATATATACATATATATATATATATACACACACACACACACACACACACACATATCCCATACAAGTCATATCATTTCAGATAAAAAAGTTACTCACCAGTTACATTTGTATCTCTGATGCGGAATTATAGCCAGCCCTTCACACCAGGCAAACTGCTCTGGAGTAAGAGGATGGACTGAGGGATTGGGTATCATCTGATTTTTAGAAAATATAATGCCCTGTACTTCTCATGCTAATGTTTGCTAAATTACTCCCACCACTTATGATGATCTTCATTTATAGCACAAGTGATATTTATTAATTCAAATCTTGCTACTGAATTATTGTCCGACCATGACCGAGTATAATATTTAATAAGAACAGTACCTTGTTCTTTTTTGTTAATTCAACTTAATCACTCAGTGCCTTAAATAGTATATGAAAATGAGTAATGAACACAAATTTGTTGAAAGAAAATTTTTAGCAATTATATATATGTCCTTTGCACAATGATACTGTATCAAATTTACATTGATAAACATGTCCATCAGGTTATAGGAAATCAACATTATATAAACATGGGTTTTGGTGATAGTTAAATTTGGGTAGATCTGGAAAAAGTTTCAATTACCTTATTTATGAATTTTGTGATAAGACAAATTATTAAATATAAAGAATATTTAATATTTTAAAAATCCTCATAATTTATAAAATTGCAGCATTGTATTGAGATACAGCTACATTTGATATGAATTTCAAAGAAGGCAATTTTTTCACGTTTAACTGACATTTTTGTGATAGATTTCTCACCACTAAAAGATGCACTTGAATGAAGAAAATTACCTATTGTTCCTACCATTTCCTGGAAAATTGAGTCTCTTAGCATTGTAGACCCACAGGAGTTGTACACAAGGTTATAATAGGATGAGTAATATAAACACGACAGAGATGTGTGGACATCCTACAAATTGTCCTTAGTGTATTTCTCATTTATAGTAATTTATATTTTAGTAGCCAGGTGTGGTGGTGCACTCCTGTAATTGCAGCACTCAGGAGGCTGAGGCAGGCAGATGGTTCCAAGTTTGAGACCAGCCTGGGCTACAAAGTGAGCCCAAGGCCACCCTGAGCCACATAGTGAGACCCTGTCTCAAAAAGACAAAAAAAATATATAATTTGAAGATAAGTCAAAAGTTGGCCAACACATTTTAGTACCAGAAACATGGTTTTAAATGATTAAAAGTGGCACAGTATTCTCCATAACTTAGAAATAAGGACTCCAGGAGACATATCTAGAATAAACCATTTTCTGATGTGACATGAGTTTGAGACTAAAGTGACAAAAGGCCAATTTAATACTGAACCATAGAAAAATCGTAATTTGGCAGAGGATTTGAAAATGTTTAAAAGTGTCATGACCTCTTTTGATATATTTCCGTCATGGTCTTTTGTTCATTTTTAATTGGGATTTTTTCTTTCCTTGCTAATGAGTTTTTTCATAATTATATAGTTTGAACATTATCCTTTTCGCATACAAATTGCCAAAAGATACCTGAATAATTGCTCAACACCACTAAATGTTGAGAAATCACAATGAGATATCATACCCAGAAAGGATAGTTATTATTTTAAAAAGATAACAGTATTTATACACTCATTGATAATAGCTAATATGGAATCAATCTAAGTGCCCATCAAGGAGTGAATGAAAAAATGTGTACTGTAAGCATAATGGATTACTGTTCACTCATAAAAGAAGAAAATTCTGTCACTTATGAAAATATGAATAAAACTGGGAGATATTGTAAATGAAATTATCATATGATTTCACTTTTATATACACAATACACATATATTGAATTCATAGATAAGAGAGTAGGTGGTCACTAGAGTCTCGAAATTGTGTGTGATTCAAGTATGTATATCAGATTCAAGGAAGAAGTTAAGGGAACTATAGCTAATAATACTATATTGTGCTCTTGTAAATAGCTAAGATAATATATTTCACATTTTCTCATCTCAAAAGAGAAGTATGTGAAGAAATACATATGTTAATTTGTGCCATCCAGCCATTCCACAGTGTATACAAGACTTCTGGCTTCTGAGACATTTGAAAACTCTTAACAAGTGTTGATTTAGAACTGCTTGAGACTTCATTGAACTTGAATTTTACATTGTGCTTTTATCTTTTATCTGCATTCTAAATCAGTGAGTTCCACCTTTCACTCTTTTATTAAGATAATCATTCTAACTAGTTAGAAACACAAGTTCCTAAACTTTCCTTAAAGCATAGAAATCCAATAAATTAACAGCATTGTGTGAGATCCAGCCAGAAACTTCCTGTCTTGCTACTTGATTTCAAGTTCAAAGTCAGACTTGAAATGCTGTAAAAGAAAAATGCACCTATCTCGTATTTATCAATAGAAACCTGTCTACTTAAGGAGAGAACTCATTTAACTTTATGGGAGAATTTACATACTTTTTCATTCATTTTATCTATCTTGTGTCACACTGCTGATTAGTTCATTTTTCCAGTGTGTATGTAAAAGAATTTGGCTTTTGTTTCTTTTCTTTGATTAGCATTTTCTATGGCTAGAGGCAACCAGCAATTTAAATTTAAACTGAGCTCACATCATACGTAATTTGTAAAATTTTAGAAAACCACAATTAGATATTATTAGTAATCAACTTAGCTTTGAAAGTTCAATTTTTGTTAGCCTCTGCCACATTAGCAAGCATAGTGAATTGATTTAAATTTTCTGAGGTGTAAGTTTTGACTTTTCCTCTCTTCATGAAGTACTTATTAACCAAATGAAAAAAAATCTATACTCAAAAATTAACATAAATTTATATAATGAAGAACATTTTTCTCATTTAAATTTTAATAATCAAACACAAAAATTTTTCAAGAATGGGGGCATTTCCAATGTGTTAGAAACATTCACAGAAGAAGCATCTGCAAACAGAAGCAAAAATTGTCATTTTCTGATCTCATTGTAGGGTGAATTTGTTTCTACCTGGATTATTGCTTGAATCTTCCACAAGTTTGTTCCTCTGAACTTTATGAATTATAATATAGCATTGGAGTAATGATTAAAGAGAAAAGACATAATTTATACAGTTCTTTTCATTTCTTTTTAAATTTGAATTCAACAAAAATTACGATTTAATGCTTTTTAATTAATGTTATAACCAAATCAAATCTTCTGTTTTCTATGGTCCTCATAACTCCATTGTCTTATTTCAGCAACTCTTGAGTATTCAATATATAAAAGAAAAATGCTTCATAATTTTTCACAAACTGAAAAATGCTTTATAATTTTTCACAACTTGTAATCCATCATGCTATAATTTGACACTTTATGGTAACTGCCTCTGGCCCCCACATCTAGTTATTTTTTTCTTGCTTCAAAAGTTGTTTTTGTTTTTGTATGTTCATGTCTAAGTGTATTAGTTATGCATTTCCATTTACCAAATCTTGGTCACGGAAGTAATAAATATTATCCTAGAGTGTGTATGAGCAACACTTAGCATTATTCTCTGCTTCTAAATATGCCACGAGGATACAATTGAGGTATCAGCTGGCTACAGTTATCCTAAGCCTCCGTCAGTGAAGGATTCACTTCCATAAGTCACTTAAATAGCTGCTGGCAGAATTTACTCTTCCACACCTTAAAATTTAGAAGCAATATTTAGGAACACAGAGTAATGTATTGTACCAAAGGTGCTACTATTGCTTGTACATTATGATAGAAAAGGCGTGTTCCACACTTGTCCTTTTTTTCTCTCCCAAATGGTGATCAATCATAATGGCTAAAGTATGCTTAGAAATCAAATTAAAGTTGCACTTTAGGGTATTAGATTATTTATTAAAGTATAAGCGGTCCTGTGTATATCTTCATTAGTTTCCGTTTTTCTCTATTGTATCATGTTTCTGTGTTTACATGGACTAAACGTGGTTTTGAACTATAAATTTTTGTATGGATTATCAATCAGCAGCACGCCACTATGAAGGGGTCATATCAGTCACATCATAAACAGAGGGAGAAGGAATGGCCTAAACCTGAAACCTAAGCACACTTTTACATTTTTCCAAAGTGCTATACCTTCTCTTACCCAGCGTGAACACCACAACATCATTTGTCTTTGAAATTATCTTTTCCTTAAATACCTGAATAAAATGGCTGATCCTACCTGGTTATATGTAAGAATTACAGGCATCATAGAACTTGTACTTGTTTTCCAAGGACATGTACTTTTTCTAAAATCTTCTCTGGCTTTTAGTTGTCATTCCCTTTTAACCTTTGATTCTAGAACAAAGTTTTAAATACTTTTCAGAAGTTATCCAGTTCTGGCTTTCTTCACGATCATATGGCTCTACTCGAAACACTTCAGATTTCATTCTGGACACTGATCCATCATTTAGATATGTAAATATAGTGAGAAAATTCAGGCTGTACATTTAAAGAAAATTATGGTGCAAATGGTAAAATAGTGATGAAAATTATGCCACAAAAATCTTCAAAACTCAATATTCAATATGACTGTTCTACAAGAGTCCAGGACATGTCACTCTATAGTTTCAGTGAAAATCTTCAATATTTATGAGAAAATCAGTGTTTGATGACCGTGAATAAATAGCCTATGTACCTCAACTTGGCAATGTTTTCAACATACAAAGATCCATACATCAGAATGCATTCTAAGTCATTCTTCTTCAGATGAGACTCACAGCTCCATTATCATTTTCAACTAAATAAGGAATTTTTCCAGTCTGTCATGTAACAAGTGATTCCAGTGGGGTTGCACATACTCAGTTTTAAATTCTCTATTACCAATATCTGCTGCCACCACTTTCTGTAAAATGTGTTCACACACATTAAGGATGAACTATATTAATGATGTATTGGGTACTCTAGGTTTGTATTTCAGAGAATCTCCTACATAGGCAGATTTTATCGTAGTTTAGAGATATATAATAATAAGAGCAGAGAGGACCTCAGAAGAAGAAATAATTTAACAGGATAGCCTTAAAATATGTAGTGATACATATGTTAAAAGAATGGAAAGGTTTACCTATTATCCTATCACTGAATTTAAATTTATCTCACCTCATATGAATGCAGAACATAGACTATCAAAATATGTTGATATTTTATTCCCTAAAATCTATAAACATGTTATGATGCTTAAAATCTAGAATATAAAGTTGTAGATGAAATTAAGATTACTGATCAAATGACTTTGTGATGGTGAGATTATCCTGGATTACTGAACTGGTCCCAACATAAATTCAAGAGCTCTTTCAAGAAGAGTCTGGAGGTCAGAATGATACAGATTGAGAAAGACTCACCTAGACACTACTAGTGTTGAAGACAGAAGACAGTTGTCTATGAAGCAATCGAATCAGCTGCTAAAATGGCAGTAGGGACTATGGCACATGTACCCCAGCCTGCTATTTGTTACCACTGCGAACTAAATTTTCCTATCATTACTCTGGAAGCTCAAAAGGTCAAGGAAATATGTCCTCTTGTTGCCTACAAAGGAACATAGGTTTTGAAATTCTCCCAGAATTTGAAACTCATTCTGCAAGATCTACACTTATAGAAAAACTAAACAGGCTTATACTAAAACTATAAATGTGTTTTGTACCACGTTTGTAACATTAGATGATTCCAAGTTGATCTTGTAATTACTCTTTCCTGTTCGTGTTATATCTTCTTGTTTCTTTTTACTCATTTATGTTTCTTTCTTCTAGTTTGAAAGATTTCCTATAGTATTTGTTGTGGCACAGAATGAGTAGAGTGACGTATTTTTATCTTTTGTTTGCCTACTAATGTCTTTATCTTTTCTGTATCCGCCCCCCCCCCAAAATGAGCTTTGGTGAGAGTATGGTATTCTTGATATTCTTGAATGGCTCTGTGTGTGTGTGTGTGTGTGTGTGTGTGTGTGTGTGTTTAGTATGCTGAAAATCTCGGACTTCTCTTACCTGACTTTTAAGATTTCTGCTGGAGTCTCCTGTTAGGTGAGTTGAGATACTCTTTTACATATTCTTCCTCCCTCCGTGTCTATTTTTATCTTTATCTTTGACTCTATCATCTTGCCTGTGTCTATCTTTATCCTCTCTCTCTCTCTCTCTCTCTCTTTCTCTGTCATCTCGTGACCTTTGCAATCTTTATCTCAAACCTCTGAGAGTTTGACAGGCCTTGGGTTAGATGTGTTTGAGTTAAATTCTACTAGCAAACTTTCACCTTCTTATACACAAACTTTTCTGTTCTTCCATACGTTTGGTAAGTTTTCTACTGTGTTTTGAATTAAGTTTTCTACTTCTTTTGGGATTTTCCAGTTTTTCTTGAACTCAGAAGCCTGAGTATTTCCTCTTTTAACACCATATAAGATGCTTGCTTGTTTTCTTAATTCTTTTTTTAACTAACTATATATTTTGAAATAGCCTGTCTTCAAGTTCACTAAGTCTTTCTTATGCTTGATCTATCTTTGTATCAATGTTTTCTATTTTGTTTCTCATTTTCCTGAATAGATGTTCCATGTGAAAGATCTGTGTGACTTTTTTAAAAAATTGCTTTCCTCTGTCTATTAAATTTCTCTGTTAGAATTTGAAATCAATTATGTATTTTCTTTAAGCTGATTGACTTTACTTAAGATGCATATATTAAATTATCCATTTAAGAATTCACTCATACTGGTTACTGACTAGTAGTTTTGAAGACCTAATTTTGATGATTGGCGTGGTGTCATGGTTATGTAAAGTTATTGGTGCGTCTTGGTATGTGACATCCTCTAGGCTAGCTATTTATTCTAGTCTTTGTAATGTGGCTTTGTGTGTCCCTGTCTTTCCATAAATGTCAAACAGGCTGCTTATTTTCTGTAAACCATTAGTCATCTCCACTATTCCAGCACTAGTTGTCTCCTTAAGGCCAATTATGCTAAGAATCTACTGTTGGCATGTTCCTAGAGTATCAGAGGGTGACTCAAGGCCAAGTTTTCCCTGACTTACTGGAGAAATGCCCAAAAAGGTTAGAGAATCTCCACAAACCTTTTCCTGGGACTGGATTAAAAATAGATGCCAAATCCATAGTCAACACCTGTGGTAAGGTATTATCTCCAGGCTCCTATGCCACGCCCATGGCCACCAAAACAGCAATGTGTGGCACACTGTGAGGTAGGACCAAGGCTTATTCTACTTTGGGCTGGTATGTGCTGTGGTGGACTTGTAGCTCAAGACCACTGCAACCAGTCGTAGATCATGTTGGCTGGAAAAGAGCTCTCATAGACTGCTTCTACATTTTGGTTCTAGCAGTACACAGGGGTCTGCTCAGTGTGAGAGTAAGTCTCAAGGTGCATTCGTCAGCTTTTCCATAAATGAGACACAATGCCTGTCACTTTCAATTTAAAGGAGGAGAGTTGTATTTGGTTCATGGTTTCAGAGAATTCAGTCCAATAGTAAGCTAAACAACATGGCAGAAGATTTCGACAGGGCAAATATGGCGAGGAGTGAGACCATGGTAAAAGTGAAAGAAAGAAAGAAAGAAAGAAAGAAAGAAAGAAAGAAAGAAAGAAAGAAAGAAAGAAAGAAAGTGACAATGAACCATGTATCGAATCTGAGTTCTATAGGCACACACATCTCCCTGATCCACTTGGATACACCCACAAGGGTGTCTTACAAATCACTGATTGGACCCTAAATCAATTAAATTGACAATGAATTATTACAAGAGGCTTTGTAATTGGCTCAGAGATAGCTGCGTTGTGCGACATTGGGGTTAGGTGATGCAAAAGGTCCTTCTCAGGGACCCTTTGCATGGTGAGTCTCACCCTGGTACTGCAGTTCCAAAGGTAGAAATTGCTCCACACCCGCTCCATATCTGGTGATGAGGCAGGGAAAAACTCACATCTATCTCATTAGCATGCAGATCTCCACCCAAGGTCAGGGCAGGTCTACAGGGTCAGTTTGCAAGCACCGGATTGGTATATATAAGAGCCTTTGGTTTCTTCCGAGTCTCACTAGAGAGTGCCTAGCCTTAAATTCCAAGGCAAGGTCCTGGTGTCCTTAGTAAGGTTTGTGCCTTTGCTCCCATGGATAGAGTATGCTCTGTCTTTCAGCACTACGTTAGGAAAGGGAAGTGAAGGTAACCATTCACCCAGTTAAAACAACTCCACCTGCTTAGTTACAGGTACTGGCCTAAGGGCAGAGGTTGCAGTGCATTGCCCGGCATTGTACTTCACCATGGCTATCTTGGCACATGGCTCCAGTTATAAGGTCTGAACTTTATTCCTCCTCCCTCCTTCATGTGGGAGTCATCTCCCTCCTTGCTGCTTGAAGATGGGGGAAGTATGGTTCAAGCAATGCCTTCCTTCCTGTCTCGGTAATGTATTGTTCCCATTGTTACAGGAACCAAGCACAATATTGTGCTTCCTGGCTTCCTTAGCTATTAAAAAGCCAGTCTGGTGCATGAATAACTGCTCAAATCAGTGAGTCTGTGGGGAAACGGTCACTGGAGAATCTTACACGCCATGTTGCTGTATCTCTTAAATGCACGTTGTTTTTCAGCACCTAGTTTTTCAGTAATTTGTCACAGTCAGAATAAACTTATGACACCATTGCTTGTATTTTTCAGTTACTGATGACAGTTAACTCCACCAGAATGTGAATCCTCCCTTTCTCTTGCCTCCTGACTTGGAAAATGTTGCCCCCATATGTTCATAAGGACATTATAATCTCATGGCATGATGAAATGAGTAACTTTAATTATATATAATTCAGTTTTAGTACATATAAATTCTGTTTCTATATTCATTTTTTACACTAATATGTATTTTAATTTTAGATACTATTATAAGTTTTATCTCTTTTATAACTATTACCTCTTTCACTCTTTTAAATCACATACCTTGGGGAAATTTAACTCTAGATTCATGAATAAAGTGACTAGTGTCTAGTTTATCATAGATAAAGACTTTTAGCCAATTTGTTGGCCATAACATAAAACAAACAAACAAATACCTAAAGTAAAAACTATGTGGTCATTATTGTCTTTGTAGCCAGATAGTTGTACACAAAGCATACTAGCTGCATTTTTGGAAACTATGTACTTTTATATCTTGTTTAAAGATTTGCCTCATTTTAATCTGCTCTCAGCATTGCAGCCATCTTGATCCTTTTTAAAGTCTAGGTCACAGCATAATGTTCCTCTGCTCAAAACTCAATAACTTTACCTCATTTTTAATTATCATCAAGTTCCATGCAGTGACTTCCTTTTAATCCTCTGCCATTGTCCCTGAATAGTCTCTACTTCTGTCCCTTGTCTGCAGCCATAGTGTTCTCTGTGTTTCCCCATGCCAAGTTCAGCCTGAGCTCAAAATGCTCATGTCTTTCTCTGTGCTTGTGACACCCCTGAGCCTAACCGCTGGCTCTGTCTCATCAACTCTTCAGTGAGGCTTGCCCTGCAGTCCACCTCTCACTCCCTACTTTCTAACATGCTGTCCACATCTTTATTTTGCTTTTCTCCTTCACACTGTATTTACAATCCAGTAAGTTACTATTCAGGAATGTTTTCTTTTTCTTTTTTTGCCATCATATTTTTAGTAAGCATTAAAAGAAGTTGATTCAAACTTACCACTTATTATAAAGTAAAATGTTACAATACATACAATATACTGTACTTTACTAACCATGTACAAAGGGCTACTCACGAGCTGAGAAAAGAGAAATTTTACTTTGGATTGAGTTAAAAATGAATATTCTTTTAAAAAACAAAAGAAAACATGAAATTCATTAAGTAGTAAAGGATGTCTGAGATTTTACTATAAAATAGTGAAAGATGTGTAGCATGAAATAGGTAGTGCTAGTGATGATCTTTTATTGTCTAGGAGCTGGGCATAGGGTACATTTATAATATCTGAGGAGAGAGAGAGAGAGAGAGAGAGAGAGAGAGAGAGAGAGAGTGTGTGCATGTGCGTATGTGTAAATCATGTAGAAATCATCTTCCAAAATCTACTTTCTTAAAAATAATGCTATTGCACTATGGATCATCTGAATATTCTGGTTTCTATATTATAAACTTCACTATGAAAGTATTATTTACATGAGGATCAGAGCAATCATCCAGAGTATACATAGGCATGCTTTAGACAAATCATGTGATTCATACAATTTTGTATGCTTATTTACCAAAGAACTAGATTTAATGATAAGATGGCCAGTGTTCAAGGTTACTGTGACTATGGTCAGCTCAAGGGACATGATCTTAACTTGATTTTGACATAAGAAATGAAAGTCAGAAAGTGACACTCAGGAAGCATAGTTTTAAATCTCCTTTTTGTTTTGGTTAAAATACTAAATGGAATACTCCATGCCTCTAAAAGATTTATTAAGTAAAGAGCAGAACAAAGAAAGCTAAAAAAAATGTAACAGCAGCTGATTCAGAGAGGCCCTATAAGGAATTTTATTCAAAACTCTACTCTGACATCTTTCAGTGGCTGAGAAAAATGAAGGATTTATTTTAATGAATCTGAAGCCATGTGAGTGAATTCTATGTAGAAAAAACAAACAAACAAGCAAACAAACAAAAACACATGTGATCTAGCACTTTGGCAGGATCTCAAGTTCAAGTCCAGTTTGGCAATTTAATGACTTAGCAAAATTATGTCTTAAAATTAATAATTTGAAGAAAGGGCTAAGGATGTAGTTCAGTGTAAGACCCTGTGTTTAATCTATAGCACAAAAAATTCATATAACCATACAAAGGAATAGTACCACAAAGTAACTAACAATACACCAGGTACTTTAAACAAGTCATGTGCATAAAACTATAATTTACTTGCAATACACTACTTTTAGATACTACAGTTTGATTAATTTAAGCATGTTTTTAAACTTCCCAAACCAGTATTCATAGTTTGAGTAATGTATATGAATAGCTATTCTTTATCTTTTTAGTACTCATTAAGACTCCTTCACATGGATTTCTGTGATTGACTTTTTCTTTTTACAGTGGAAGGACATATTTATGTTTTCCATTTTATTCCCCATTAGGGATAAACACACAACCATTTGCACAGAGTTTGGAATCATTGTAAGCTTTCATTTAGTTTAGGTAATTTCCAAAAAGTAGGGATGCAAGGTCGTTTAGTAATGAAATGCTTATGACAAAGTGTCAGGCTGTTTCCCAAAGTCGCTGTGTCACTTTGGATTCTCATCAGCAGTGCATGAAGATATCGCCTGCTTTACTTTCTCACTGCACTTATCATTTCCAGGTGTTGATTTTAATTTTAGCCTTTTTGATAGTTATGTAATGCTATCACATTGTGGCTTAATTAGCATTTCCCTAATGACTGTAGTTATTGAGCATCTTCTCCTTTGTTTAGTTGCTATTTATGCTTACTCCATGGTGAAGTATCTGCTTAAAATTTTGCCCATGAGTTTTTCTTATAATTTTACTGATCTTACCTATTCTGTATGTGTTGCCTTTGATGGATTAATAATTGGCAAGTATTTCTCCTAGTTTGTAGTCAGTCTTTTTGCCTTTTAAATAATTCCTTTCACAGAGAACATTTTAAAAACTTCATTAAGAATATTTAACAATCTTTGTTTTGGTTGGTGGTGTGTTGTGAAATGGTGGCCGATTTTTAGGGCACATATTTTCTCTGATGTTTTCTTCTAAAGTTATGGAGTTTTATATTTTACAGTTTGACTTAAGGTACATTTAGAGTTAATTTTGGTAGAAAAAGTGAATATAGATCAAGATTCATTGTTTAGACCCGGATGCCTAATTTTTCTGGCACCGTTTTTTTAAAATCAATTCTTATTATTTTTAAAGTATCTTCATCAAATAGTAAGCTAAATAAATTTATGTGGTTCTACTTATAGTGATTGTATTTTGTTTCTTTCATTTCTGTATCTAGCTTTTTGCCAGTGATGCTGCTTTGTTTATTATAAGTCTTAAAATTAGATTGAGTAAAGCCTGGAAATGCACTCTTTCTCAAAATATATTAACTATTAAAATTATTTTCCTTTTATAAAATTTTATAATAATTTTATTGATATCTATTAAATATTCTGGTGTGACTCCAACTGAAAGCACATAGAATTTATAGATATTTGTGAACGATTTATATCTGAACTATGAAACTTCCAGTCCATGAAAACAATATCTATATCCATTACTGTTCCCGGTTTTTTTACTTTTTTGTCACTAGGGATTGAATCCAGAACCTTCACACTGTGCTACTTCCCCAGTCATCACCATTTATTTACTTAATTTATTTCTTTTTAAATTTTGAGGTAGGTTTTTGATGCATAACCAAGTTATCCTGGCTAGGAAATGGTGATCTTCCTGCCTCAGCCTTCGAAGTAGGTCAGACTACAGGCATTCACCACCATATCTTCCATGAGTCCATTACGTGTGTGTACATTTTTACTTATGCTTTAGATATTTTCAGTATATGGGTTATTCACATGCTTTGTTATGCTTAAACATAAATATTCCAATTACTGGTGATATTGTACATAGTATGACTTTAATTTTTAATTCTTTTACATATTAATTTTTTGTATTTGGTGATGCAACTGAGTTTCACATCCTATAACTTACTGGATTCCCTTATCATCAGAGGATTTGTTTCACTACAATTTTGTTTTGAGGTTACAAGGACATTTCTGCATAATTATGTTCTAACATAAATTTTTGTATCTTCCATTTCATTTCAGGAGTTTTCATTGATTTTTCTTGTTTCTTTAAATTTGCCATAGAGATCTTTCTATACAATAGTATTTCTGAAAAACACTATCTGTGTTTGTTGGACTCTGGCTCCAGTCGCTTTCGCTGTACGTGTGTATAGACCACTTCTATCAGGTTAGGGAAACACTCTACATTGGTTGAGTGTCTTATCATGCATGAATGTGGAATTTTGTCAAATGTTTTTTTCTAACTAATGTGCTTGAATTTGGTATCCACACAATGCCAGAGCCAACATCTGGTTGAAGGACTTCTTCCTACTTCTCTTTTAAGGAAGAGATTTAAGGTCATTGTCAGTATTTCCTCTTTAAATGTTTAATATGTTCCGCGTGGAATCCTCCAGGAAAAAAACAAAAAGGCTTTTGGGAAAGTTTTTAAAATATGATTTATTAACAAAAGGCCTTTTTTTGAAAATGAATTTTAGCAGTTTTGTGGGTTTGAGGAAAATAATTCTTTCATGTCTTTGCTCAATTTAGGATTACATAATTTTATTAATTCTTTATTATGTATTTAGGTCCATAGTGATATCTTTTTTTCACCATGATTTTGTAATTCTCATTCTCTCTCTCTCTCTCTCTCTCTCTCTCTCTTTCTCCTCCTTAGTTAATCTAACAGGAGCTTTAATGATTTTTATTGTCTTAATATGCTCCAATTAACTCATAACAATTCAAATATAAGTTTGCTGCCTTCTTATTCTATGATTTTGGTAGTATATTGTGCTGGTTAGTTATGCTATATAAAAATTCTTCTGTGTCTTTTTATCATATATTTCTCTACTTTTTTTTTTACTTTCTATCACTTAATAACTATTCATCCTTTATTTTCACTTAGACAAACACATATCTGGTAGGGAAAAAAAAAACCTGAAATAATAAGACTGATTTGGTGGCATAGTCAGTAGAATCCAATCCATTATTAACTTAAAAATGCCTTTTTTCACTTAGTTCTCTGTAATAATATTCAAATTCTTGACAAATAAAATAAGGATTTCAGTGGGATATTCTTACTAGGTCTTTCAGAGATTGTAATCATTTTCCTAGGTATTAGTAAAAATTAGTCAATATTTACTACAATAAATATGTAAAATGTTTTAATACTGTGATAAATCAGTAAGTCTGAAGGAAGAAAAAAGAGGTGAACAATGTACGTAAACAAGAGAGTTGTTACTCTGTAACCTAATCTTGAACTATCTTATTCAGAAGAGAGAAAGTTATTTCCAGACACTTGCATGATTATGCATTTTTCATTGGTGTCTCCATGAATTCAGATAGATACACACTTAGGTCTCCCATTAGTGAAAATGCGTCCCTGAGACCACCTCGCACACAGCAGCAGAATTGGTTCCCAGAGCTCAAGTCTGACCTGAAGTTCTCCACTGAACACAGTGTCCCCTGAGTTCCATGGTTGTTAATTTCAGTAACTCCGATGGATGTTGTTTTTCCCACTTGCTTAGTTTTACTTTGAACCTACTCTTTTTGCACTCAAAAGAGGTATACAGCTAGAATTCCTCAATAATTTCTTTACCAATCAAGTGAAATACAAGCTATGGACTATTTCTTTAATAACAATGAGCCATGTTATCTTTTTAATTTGATTCCTTCTGATATTGCAAAAATGAACCTCTGAACTGCAATTTTTAATCAGTCAAACCTAAATCCATAGCATTCTCAAAATCACATATAGTTCATTACATTACACTTTAAAGCTGTAGTCATTTTTAAAGTAAATGGAATTCACATCAGTAATTTTCAACTTTGGAGTGCCTCTCTGTACTACTATAATTTAAATATGTATTTCCTAATAAGTCATTACAATTCACTGATGTTTTGCCTGGAAATATTCAAATAGTAATATTAATTATTGGTATAGGTTTTTTTTAATCCAAATGGCTCATGAAACCCAGGAGTTGGAATACCTCCCAATCCAAAGTGCTGTTATTCTGACATCCAGAGTTCATCAATTCTCTATGTTAAAAGTAATAAGAACAAATTATTAAATGAGTATATATATATATATATATATATATATATATATATTATACATGACAAAATAGTTCTTCAGTCTGAGTAATGGATTCTTCCAGATTCCCACAGACCAAAAATCCATGGGTTTTTAAGATTTTTATTTAAAAAAGGTATAGCATTTGCACATAACATACACAGCCCTTACTGTATAATTTAAAACACTCCTGGATTGCTTATAATGCATAATACATTATAAATGGTATGTTAATAGTTGTCATAATGTACCACTTAAGAAATGTATATAAGCAAAGTGAGTAAATGTTCAACAGAGATGCAATATCTCAGATATCTCTAATACTCAGATATGTCCAATACTCTAATATTCACTTAATTGCATCTGTGGATGGGGTATCAAATGATGACTTTAGTTGTTGACTGCTTTGGGTCTGGAGATGAAAAACTTCCCAAATCCCATAGCCAGTTAATAGAGTAAAGTTCCTAAACCCACAAAAAAAATTAAAATATTTGAGAAGGTAACAAGATGGTTTTATTAAATGCTTTAGAAAATATCTTTTAGTCCACTGTATATTTTCAAAGTTGTGATTCCTGTTATGGAACTAGTTTATTGTGCTGTTGAAACTAATGGGTCGGTGATGATAAAATTAGGTATTTTATAGCAACTTTCGCTCCAGACGTGTGCGTGTCTGAACCTATATATACCTCACTGGACACAAAGTCAATCTCAGCATGTGCAGCAAGTTCTATTATTTCATGTTGCCCATCAGTTCCTCTGTTTACCTCTGCACAATGAAAAAGACTGCCACGGGGCTGGGACCGGTGCAGCTATTTAGAGATGCCACTGATATTCACGACAGACGGTTCACCTCACAGGACACCTGACACCTTCTTTAAAAAAAAGATATCCTTCTCTGATTACAGTGCTGTGCCCCACTTTATTCTCTTTGACAGAGTTCTTTCCAAGTCATGTGTGATTGTGAAAGAAAATATAATCAATGATTAGAGGAGCTGTGAGTGGTCAGTGTTTTAGATAAGAAAATTCATTCTCAGAGAACGTTAGTACCATCATTTGGAGACATTTTCTACTTCAAAGTCTCTATTCTGTTGGCTGCACTGTTACTTTATTGATAAGCATAAGACAGAAAATTAAGATGAACTGTATAATTGTTCTGAGAAACTAAAACAAAAATATTATTTTGATATTCATCCTTTCAAAATTTAAAATTCAGTTGGTATGAGAAATGTTTAACTTTGCTCATTAACTTCAAATGTTTTATTTCCCTCTAGGGAAAGAAATGTGGTAATTTTTGATAAAAATTTTGAACAATGCAGCACTTATAAAAGAGAATATATCCTAATAGATATATTACCTGGTATGTTAAAATGGTTTAGCTTTGTCAAAAATACATCAATGGTTTTCATAAAGAAGATTGTATATACATTAATACTTTGCAAAGATATTGACTATGATAATTAGCTAAAATATATACTGAGTTCCACAGTTTTTCATGATTGGTAGAACCCTAATTAATTTATCTAAGTTTTACTTCAGATCGTCACTTCTGTTCTAAGAAAGACACAATAGAACAGATGTTAAGAACTAATATATGAACTAATATATATCAGCAATTTAAATAACATTCATTATGCTGGTACTAAAAGTAGAATACTGTTTTCACTCAGTATTTACCTGAATTCAACCTGTTTCTTGTTTTCCTAATGTTCAGTTGCAGTGTAATACATAAAGTTAGCCTTGAAATTTATTGTTTGGTAAATTTTTAAAAAGTTGTACTATAAAATGTAAACAGCTTTAAACCCAGAACTTTTTTTTTTTTAAATTTCATTTACTGGAAACTATGTCAAATAATACATGCCAAACTAAATACATTCTATGAAATGGAAGCTAAAGAAACAACTGTACAAGATTACTTTAGTGCATGAAGGGAATGTTCAAATTTAACTGATTTTGTAGGTCATAATTATGATGATCACTGTATGGATGTAAAGAGAAAACTGTTAAGCTGTGAAATACAATTAAAAACAATCTTTGTAGTGCCAACTTCTTATATTGTGCCAATTACATATCTATTTACACATGGAACAATATCGTATGAAGTGTGATCATAATGTACAATGAAGATGAAAATTTAAGTTTTTACAAAAATCACAACAAAGTACATATTGTCATAAATACTCCTAAAAGTATTTCCCTTACCTTGAACAAACCTATCCCATGAATCTTGTGACTCTCTAAAATGTAGAAATTTGGGGTGTCTCTAGTAGGGTGTGATTATACACAGGGTGAAAGCAGCTACAGCATGTTACCCAATGGAAAAAAAAGAGGTTTATAAAAAATTACGGTAATTATCTTTCTTTTTTACTGAAACTGTCATGTGACTTCTGCTTCTTTTCCAAAGTCAAAATGATCATGAAAGTACACTTTTAATTGTGTCAAGACATTGAAGCAGCTACCATAGCACAAATAAAGAGACATATCATAGAACTTCCAGAATTGCTTCAGAAAATGGCAGCAATGCTAGGACAAGTGTGTTGGAACCCAAGAGAATATGCTGAGAGGAATTAACAGCCATGTATCTTTTTACTGCAGCAGATTTACTTTTACTTTAAACATTCACTATGTGATTTGGTCATACATATTTTTTGGTAAGTGGTAAATTTCAAATTTATTTAAAATATCTATTTATAATTGTTATATTTAAAATTAAGTTTTTACATCTTTGAACATTATAATTTATAAGATAACTAATTCTTTCCAGTTAAAACTAATTCCTTTTCTCAGTGGGTTAGCCAGTTCTGTTCTCACCATCATAGTAGATTCTAAATGTGGCCCCCTGATCTGGTTCAAAATTATGATTTCCACTGATATCTCTCTCTCTCTCTCTCTCTCTCTCTCTCTCTCTCTCTCTCTCTCTCTCTCTTTCTCTCTCTCTCTTTCTCTTTGTGTTCTGGCCACTATTATAAATATGAGTTATTCTCTAGAATTTTGTCTAGAGATCTCAAATTTTTCTCCAAAACCATGCTTATCACAAACTTATCTGAAATATCTGTATTCTTAATCATCCTCCTATCAGGGTATTTCTTAATATGTCCTTTGTGCTAGCAATTGTGCCTTAGCTGTTATGAACTTTAATTTGTTTTTCAAATGTTTGTAATCTAATTCTATGTTTTGTTTGAGCTTGAAGGACTGATCTTTTTGCTTATTCCAAACACCTTTCTTTTTTCCACTGTTCTGTTGATGAGTTCTTGCTTGTGTGGGCACAATATATGTTCATTGTCTCCTCTGAGTTATTTCAGTAAAAACAGAATGAAGAAAATGTCAGATTATTTCATAATGTATTATTGACAAAATACCTAATTTTATACCATCCATATTCAAATTTAGGAGGATCCCAAAGGACTCAATTACAAGACATTGTATCTGAGAAATATTTATAAGTATTTCAAAATTCAATAATTTTTAATATTTATTCTCATCATCAAAGACAGTAAAGCCAGAGCTACTTATCTAAATACCATTCATAATGAAAGATCTTGAAATTAGCTATGGTAAATCATAAAAATAGAGTATTGTATATGAAAGAATACTTCATTATAAACTGGGTTGTTTCTATTACTGGAGAATTATAACTTTAAAATTATCTGAACTCTGTACTGCATAAAAGAAGACCTATTTTTTTAAATAACATATAACAGCCTTTCAAGTTAATTTACATAATTAATACATATGTATTTTAACTAAGATTTCATTAAGAAAGTTACCTGATATTTGTCAATAGGCACAAGCCAAAAAGTCCTATTTGCTGATCATGCATATTGCAGAGGTGACATTTTGAATGAAATTTTGGACTATGTAACTTACTTGAAGTTCTATACCTACTCAAAACCCTATAGTTGCTTAGATTTCATCCATGTAATAGCTGATATGTTTTAAATTATTTTATTTACTAATTCTTTAGTGCTGGAAATAGAAGTCACTGGCTTAAGAACAATGAGATTCCGCTTTACTTCAAAAACATGTTTGTTTTCAATGCTGGAAGTACCATGTTAGAATAAACATCTGAAAGGATGTTACTAAACTTAGTCACACTATTATTTTTTACAAGATACAGTCTTATTACTACTTCAGTAATATTTCACAGTGCCTTGAAGTATCAATGGAAAGTCGCTTTTTTTTCCTTGGACTAATACGCGTATTGTTTCAGCGCACTCTTGCAGTATTCCCTGGAATCCTTCTATTCTTTCAGGTGCAACTATTATGTGGACAGTTTAAGTTGTGACAACAGGCAGTCTCATATTTTTCTATGGCCGTGATTATCAGATAGTAAAGGAAATGAATGTTCAGTGTGACTTAAGGCATCCTAATATACATGACTGGCACACTAAATATATTTTCTTATATAAAAATTATTATAGATCTTGATTTTGGCACAATGGTCCCGGTTTTTGTCTGTTGTACTGTTACTACCAGGGCCTTCTTTCACTCTCAAAAGTATTCTGGTTTGAATCATAGATCATATAGCCAGCCCACTGCTAATCATAAAATGAAAACTAATGTAAGTAAGTGAGAAACACTGAAAACACCTGAAAATTGTGTCTTTAACTAAAAAGGCACCAGATATAAGTAGGTTACACCTTTTCACTTTATGTGTTTTTGTTTGTTTTCTCCTTAAAGCTAGTTAGAGAGTCACTTCTGTTCTGCCTTGCCCACGTGGTGCAAAGAGTGGGCACGGGAGCTAAAAAGGAAGCATAATTCAAAAGCCTTTTGGCACACACAGACTAAAACCCAGTCTGTGGCCTTGGCAGAGGCTGTTATTTTCTTCAGCAGCCAGGAGCTAATGAACAGGCTAACAATAACCTAATGCATTGTTTTCCCAAAGCTCTGATTGGTGGTAATAAACACAGTCTGAGAATTCAACCAATGGTAAGAATCAAATTACCACTGTTATTATATAATATGAAAATAAACAAATTAATTATATTTATTTTTTATTTTACTTTAAAGAGAATAAAACAAAAGAAGACAGAACAAAGCAGATCAGAACAGAACAATTTAAGCAACACAGAACTTCACAACAAGACAACTGGATATTAACAGTAGCAACCATAATGTCTCTTTCTTTGAAATAGTTGAGCATAGCTTCACACACAATAATATCAAACATAACAAAATAGTATAAAACCATCCAAGAGAATGAAAGTATTACAGGGCATTCTGAACCAAGTAACAGAAAATAAACAATGGCTACTATGATATCTCACTTTCCATAAAAATTTGTTTATATTATTACACATATTAAAATCCAATAAGACACAACATGATAGAACCAATGGTAATAGAAGAACAAAAGCATGGTAGGACTCCAAAGCAGGATGATATTAAATCAGCAATGGCTGCCATAATGTCTTATTTTCTTCAAAATAGCTGTTCATACCATCACACATAACAAAATCAAACAAAACAGAATAAAACCATTCCAACTAATGAATATAAACATTGTACAGCTTCAAAGCAATGTAATGGGGAATCATGATTACCATAAAATCTTATGTACTCTTACCATTTCTCACACTAGGGAGACTATGTGGTATTTATATATGTGAGTTTGATTTATTTCACTTATAAGTATGGTCTCAAGTTGCATCCATTTATTTATAAATATCTTGATGTGATCATTCTTTATAGCTGAGTAGTACTCCATTGTATAAAAATACCACAACTTTTTTTATCCATTCCTCAGCTGATGGACACTTAGCTTGTTTCCAAGATCTGGCTATTACAAATTGTACTGCTATAAACATGGGTGCACATACATCACTGTGGTATGATGTTTTCAATTCTTCTGGGAATATGCCTAGAAGTGGAAAAGCTGGGTCAAATGGGACTTCCAATCCCAGCTTTTTGAGGAATCTCCAGACTGACCTCCACAGTGGTTGCACCAGTCTATACTCCCACCAAAAGTGCAGAAGAGTTCCTTTTTCCCTGCACCCTTTCCAGCATTGGTTGTTGGTAGTTTTCTTGATCCTGGCCATTGTTTCTGGAGTGAGATGGAATCTCAGTGTGGTTTTAATTTGCATTTCTCTAATGACTAATGATGATGAACATTTTTTCATGTATTTATATACCATTTGTACTTCTTCAGGTATAAATTAAGCAATATAGCTGGATACAAAGTCAATACTCATAAATCAATAGCATTCCTATACACTAACAACAAAATCACTGAGAGAAATATGAGAAGCCACACCCTTCATAGTAGCATCCAAAAAAATGAAATACTTAGGAATTAATCTAATGAAATAAGTAAAAGAGCTATACAGGGAAAATTATAATACCCTGAAAAAGAAATCAAAGAGAACCTTAGAAAATGGAAAGACATCCCTTGTTCATGGATAGGAAGAATAAATATTATGAAAATGGTCCATTCTCCCAAAATTATATACAGATTCAATGCAATCCCAATGAAAATACCACTAACATACCTCATAGATCTAGAGAAATCACTCCTAAAATTCATCTGGGACCCAAAGAGACCTAGAATAGCAAAGGCAATTCTAAGCAACAAAGGCAAGGCAGAAGGCATCACAATCCCTGAATTGAAGTTATACTACAAAGCTACAGTAATAAAATCAATATGGTACTGGAATAAAAACAGACCTGAAGATCAATGGAATAGATTAGAAGATACAACCACAACTACAAACACACTTAAACACCCTACCTTTGATAAAGGGGCCAAACATGTTCACTGGAAGAACAATAGTCTCTTTAATAAATGGTGCTGGAAAAACTGGCTATCCATATGCCAAAATCTAAAACTAGACCCATGACCATTTACTAATCTAAAATCTAAATGGATCAAAGATCTAAATATTAAAACAGAAACACTAAATCTGTTGGAAGACAAAGTAGGTAAAAATCTTGAAGACATAGGAGTTGGTAGAGAATTCATGAACAAGCATCAAACCACGTGGGAAATACTTCCCAGAATCAATAACTGGGAACACATCTTATTAAAGAGTTTATGTCCAAAGAAATCTCCAGCAGAGTGAAAAGAAAACCCACAAACTGGGAAAAGAAATCTTAGCGAACTATCCCTCAGACAAAGCACTTCTGTCTAGAACTTATAAAGAATTAAAAAAGATCAGACTCCTGAAATTGAAAGACCAATCCAAAAATGGGCATCTGAGATGAACATAATTTTGAAACTAACAGTATCCATTGCAATAATTTTCCAGTGCTGTTTATTGATTTCTCAAAGTTTGTAACCCTTACAACTAACCTCTAGTTGTTACCAAAACTGATGTTTCCTTTCCTAGTTTATAAGTAATCACCATATGTCATTTCTCTTGAAAGGGACTCACAGCATCCTCCTGAATTAGCACATCAGAGGATGACTACGCAGACTTTTGCTTGGCCGGATTATGTCAACATCACTCTTCAGTTGCTAACTATATGCAACCTATAATATATAATTATGACTTGATAGTAATTGCTAAAACTTCTTGAGGTATTTCTGTGCCAGGCATACTATTAAGGGAACTTTGTCATTTAATTCTCACAATTGAAGGCAGATGTTGCTGTTATTATTATAATTAGTTTTAACATTTTAATCCCTGAATCTGTTTTAGAGAACATAAAATTGAGGCTTAAATATATTAGACATTTACTTTTTGAAGAATATGTATATTTACATGTTTAATTTTCAAACACATAAAAATGTGTGTGAAACCTGATTTCTAATTCAGTCTACATAAGAATAAATGATGACTTTTGTAAAACTTTTATAATGAAGCATGCAATTCCTAATTTATGAAGAGAAAAAGAAAAGAAAGAGAAAAAGAAAAAACTGTCACCATAGACATGATTTAACTTACATACCATGAGGAATGCATTTACAAATACCTTGTTTCACTGGCTGGTCACTGGTATCTAATTGGAGATTAGTGTAATTTTCATACAATATGTTGCTTGATTTTCCCTTCTTTTTCTTTAAAATGAAAGAATATTTTCAATGTTTGTGAAAATCAGAGCAAATAGCCACATTTTAAAAAAGTTGCAGAGAGAAGACAAGAAGGCCAATCAGTGAGAAACAGAATACAAAGCATCCCGAGAGAAACAATTCATATGCCAGAATAAAACACCCTGGAGAGAACCAGACAGAAGGAGATGGATCCACTTGACACAAGAAGAAATTAAAACTTTAAAAAAGCTCGTCAAATACTTTGGGACTAGAACTGAAACAGCTAAAAACTGCGGGACACAGTGTTTTCATTTGCACCAGCAGGAATCCATGCTGGCAGGTAGAGCTGCCCAAACTCATTCCCACACAGGCCATTCACAGGAAGATCGGCAGCGCTGAGTTGGGGGTTGGTGAGCCCAGCAGAGAGCGGATCCAGTGGAGGAACCTTCATTGATCCATGGTCAGTGCTGGGAGTGAGACCCCCCCACACACGGGAAGGGCACGACCAGGTGGGTGTCATATTGGAGTCAGGCAGGAGGAGCCTGAACTGGGAGTGACAGTGACTTCAGTTGGTTGCTCCCTCCCCAGAGCAGATTCGTGTGATTTTCTTGGACCAGACTGCACCCCTGGCAGGGACCCAATGAGCCATCCCAAATTGATTCCCTGTGCCTGGCACGCATGAACGGGTGATCGCCCCTGAAGTTTGGCTAGCCCAGTGAGGAGTGGCAGGCTTACGCAGCCTACTTACACCTCAGTGACAAGAACAGGCAGGAGAGGACGGGGTTCCCTTGCCAGCGTGATTCGGAGGAAATGTGGCCAACAGGGAAAGGCGCTGGGACCTGCACTGTAACCTGTGTGGAGGAAGCCAGGACCATGACAGGAGAGAGAGGCAGGAGACGGCCCCCAGCCCAGAACCCTGAGAGCCCTGATCCAGGAGAGGGAAAAGCAATGGAGCCTTAGGGCGGCAAACACGCAGCATCAGACATGGCTTCAAAGGACATTAAGAGATATCTTCAGGACCTTGTAGATGAGCTCAAAACTGAAATATTAAATCAGGTAAAGCAAGATATGAGTAGAGTAATAAAAGAAATGCTCAAAGGAAGCATCTCTCAGGATGATACAGGTGGAAGAAGGGAGGAATGCAAAAAAAGGAGAGAAACATTTGATAAAGAATATAAAGAAAATATAGAATACATGAAGCAGATTCAAAGAGACTACCAGGAAATTAAAAACTCCATTGAAAGCTGACAAAATGCCTTAAAAGAAACTAAGGATAGACTATCAAAACTTGAAGACAAGTTTGCAATGTGTGATTATGGAAGGAAAGATCTCTTAAAAATAACAAGGGAACAGGCAGTAACAATACAAATGTTAGAAGATGACAAGAGAATCTACAATTTAAGAATAAGAAATGTGAATGAAGAAGCAGGAATACATACAGGTGAATTACAAAAGCTATTCATGGAAATAATTAAGGAAAACTTCCCAAGCATGGGAAAAGAAAATGACATTCGGTTGTGTGAGGCATACCAAACTCCAGCCACCTACAACTAAAACAGAGCTACACCCAGACATATAATAATCAAGATACCAGAAATTCAATATAAAAACAGAATATTAAAAGCTGTCAGAGAAAAGAAACAAATTACCTATAAAGGTAAGCCCATCAGAATCAGGGCTGACTTCTCCACACAGACCATCAGATCAAGAAGAGCTTGGAGTGAAATCTTCCAAGTCCTGAAGGAAGGTGGTCTCCAGCCCAGATTGATGTACCCTGTAAAACTGCCACTAGAAATTAATGGAGAAACAAGACGCTTCCATGACAAAGAGGAACTGGGCAGGTTTGTGACCACCAATCCAACCCTGCAGAGAATGCTGAAGGACATTCTAGGGAGAGAGAAAAAAAATTCCAGGATTTTAGGAACAGTGGCAGAAATGCCTCGATGAGTGGAGCAGGCAGTAGAATGAAGGAGAAAACTAAACAAAGGCAGAAAGTAGCTTAGCAGAAATGAGGCAGAGAAGGATAACTAGAAACTCTAACATAGATGGCCTTGATACGCTATATTGTTAGTAGTGCACCAGGATTTAAAACCCACATTACTCACACTACTCTGCTTAGATGCATTATATTCTGTTCCAGTCATTTTACCTGTACTAGATTTGAGGGCAGAGACAGTAATCTTGAAAATAACAGGATATAGTATGGTAATCATCCTTAATTTCCTATTAACTTAATCTAAAGCTCTGTAACACCTACACAGTTTTACCGTGACTGATCGTGATCAAATCTGGTTTGTTGGATCGCTGTTTTGTATTGACAGATTTTATTCAAAGCCCTTATGATTGATAGTATCAAGTCTGAGAGTATAGGCAACTGCACTTAAGATGACAAGATCCTCTACAATATCCACTCTGGTTTGATTATTACCTGCCTTTGAAGTTTTATACTGTCTACAATGTTTTATTTTACTAATATTGTTATTTACTGCTATACTCAATTATACTGCTATATTCAACTATACCTGATGATATAGATATTTTATTGAAGATAATAAGAAACAACACAGTAATCATTGTAGATCACCTTGTACTGTGGTTTCATACGACTTTTTGGTTTCATGTTTTTATAGGAATTTGTTTTGTTTTGTCTTACTAAGTTTTGTTTTTCCCTCTAATACAGAAAGGATAGAAATATATGCAGAGATTCATGCATGCATAACTATTCACACTCTCACTGTTTCACTATCTACTTTGTATGCTTTAATTTTGTAACTTGAACAACTATTTCTAAAAGGATAATATGTAATTTATTAACTCGTGATTTCTTATTGTTTATGTTTTTTTTGGAATTCTGTATTATCTCTACCCTCTATATGCTTTTGTTTCTCTTTAAATAAAATCTTAAAAATAAAATTCGCACCTTGGAGTTGTTCCTATTTGTGGGCATAGTATGATACTCTCACGTATGTGTACCATGTGTGGTGATCAGATCAGTGTACTCAGTTATATCTATTACCTCAGATATAAACCATTTGTTTTTGTAAGGAACACATAAAATTCTCTATTCTCTCCTTTGAAATATTGAAAACACTGTTGGCAAGGTTTTCCTTTTATATAGCTACATTCTCAATCCCTTAACCATTCCTTCTCCATTTCTCTCCAGTGTTGATATTCTAAGTAGAATTATTCTTCCCTAAATAAGGATTCTCCACAACATTATGCTTACTTAAAGTAGTGACAATTTAAATTTCCTCTAAAGAAACAGTAAAAAACATGGCTGTTTCATCCATATTGTTAATTAGTTGAGTTTAGAGCCTAAAAGAATAACACTACCCTGATAATTACCTAAACAAGTGCTAAAAGACAATCTAGATATTCAGATAATATGAAAAAAGAAGAGAACCAGTAAAACCAATTAACAGCATAACTTACAAAACTTGTAGAATGTCAGAAAGTGTGGACAATAATGATCAGCAGATAAACTAATCACAAGAAGAAAAATTTTGTGTATGCCTGAAGTTTACCTCAAAATATTTAGATTAGTGTTTTTTGATGTGGAAAATTCTGCACTAGAGAAATAAAACAAAATAAATTGATGTACTGTCCATATTGTATTATTGCTAATAAAAATAAGTAGGCAGTTATTTATCATAAGTATCCTCTAAACTAGTTTATTACAAACCTATTGAGATTCAGAAGTTTGTATTATAGAAGCAATCACAATTTTGTGTTTGAATTTATTTACAGAAGAAATTTTAATTTTTATACTTTTAATTAATTCTATCAGACATATTTTTGTGTTGGTACACAATAAATTTTTCTTCAGAGGTATATAAGAATTTTTTACCAAAAAAATTCCTTAGTCATGACAATGCTGCTCCAAAACAAAATATGATACAAAACATACACACTTCACACACACACACACACTCACACACACAGATTCACATAATTTATTCATCACTGACATAAATAGAAAAACTTAAAAACTAAGTTGAAATACAACCACAGAAATCTCTTTTATCTTTGTACTCACAGGCTAAGTCATTGAAAACTTTTTCAGGTTTAAAAGTGAAATTTTCATATTTCACATATAGGTGTATATTTACATAATATTTATGACATACCATCACCTCAGTCAAACCTAGTTATCTTTACAAGATATGTGCATTTGACATATTTCAACCTGAGCTTGTCTACTTTGCTTGATGAACCCTAAACACTAAATGCAAGTTTTGTCCACTCCCTCTCTATCTTCTACCCTGTACTTGTTGCCATAGTGATTTATCTGCAGTATCTAAAGGGGAACTGATCTTATCCCCTCTCCCAGTTTAGCAGGGCAATAGCTCCTCTGAGATTAAATTTATGACACACTACACCTTCTCCGTGTCAGGTTCTGCCGTTTCCCCAGAACTCACCAACTTGATATTTTTGTTACATCAATACAGGACTTTTACCATTTTTTCAACACAATTAAGCCCTTTCACACTGCTTGTATTTCTTAATGCTTTTCCTGTTGCTAAAGTTCGATGTCCTCTAATTTATTTACTAAGCTATTTGCATACATTTAAGGATCATCTTAGAAATAAAGTCCTCCACTGTGACACCGCTGATACAATGGGCTGGGACTTCAATTTTTGTATTGTCAACTGTTTGCCTTAACAAAACGATGTTTGGGGGTTTCTTATTCCTTTGTATTACAAATTCTTTGATGATGTTCCTGAAGGTGTTTTCATCTTTGTATACTAATCACCACGTGTTATATGTGGCAAATTTAAGTAGTGCTTATTTATTAAGATGAGATAGTCACTTTTTCCTGAAATAAGAAACAGAATACTTTCTCAAACTAGTTTGGTCATTCATTAAAAATCTTGTATGTTTTTTGAAATACAGTGCCCAAAAAGGAAGAAAATAGATTGAATCTTTCCAGCAGTCTTACATCTGCATTGAGTTTCAATTTCTTTATCATTTTAAGATGTTTATTTTGTGTCCACCTATTATTTTTGCAATATCCAAGGATAAATTGTTAGTCTCTGTCGTTGTTTCAAACATTAACCAGTCTCTATATAGACAACTGAATTCCAATAGGAAATTCACCAAAATATAATTTCTTTATCTTCATTTCCTCCTTATACCTATGTGCACATAGGCAAAAACGATGAGTTATTGTGTACTAAGTTATTGCTGCCTGTTGACCTATTCAGGCTGTCTCGCCTGAGTTTACTTGCTGCAAATATTGTCAGTTGGGTCTTAATTTTTTTTTTTTCTCCAGCCTTGGGTTGAGCTGGCTACCCTTCCACCTCAAATTGCTCTTAGGTCAGTAATTCCGGTAAACTTGGGTCACTGTCAGATTCCGGCAACAATAGAGTTCAGTACCTCGGAGAGCACCTCGTGCAGACCTAGTGCACCACCCTGTCTTGGTACAAACATAAGGAACTGCTTTTTAGAATTGCTTCAGAAAGGTAGGAGTGTATAATGAGAAGCACTTCAATGTTATAATCTTAGCATGGTTTTCCCTTTCTTATTTAATATCTTAAATCTTTATTTTTATTTCCTAGGGTTAAGACTTTGAATATGTGACTATTTTACAACTATAATGCATGCAAATTTAAGAATTAAAAAACATAATATTTCCAAAATTCTGTATTTTTAGTTTTTATTTTTGGTGCTGGGGATCAAACTCATGATCTTGCATTTGCCTGGCAGGAGCTTGTACTGCTGAGTTAAACCCCTAGTCTTCCAAAATTCTATATTGTTCTCTTACTCAGTTAAGTCACTTAATGTCATATCATATAAGTACAATCTCTGCATACTTTATATTTCTTAACAATATCAATGGAATCTAAATTCCATTAATTATCCTGGATAATATATATATATATATATATATATATAATAACACTAATTCCTTGAACATAAATGCTAAGTTTGCTAATACTACTTTATATTTGTCAAAGTGATAAATGGAGAATTGACTAAGCAAATATTTATCCACTTAGTTTTTTAAAATAATAAATGTATTCTTAAATGTATGGATAATAATGAGACTAGTTCATTGTATATACTTATATTTTCTTCTAATATCAGTTAAATCCCAAATTCTCAGTTATATTTGAAAATATATTTAAGCAATTGATATGACTGTAAATTTTTTGAATTTGTATAGACTTTGAATACATTTTTAGTATTCAAAAATGTCTTATTGTATTGTCAATACAATAAGAGAGAAGACTAAAATGAATAAACAATATTGTACTTGTTTACACATAGAATTGAAAATTTAGTATCTTTATAATATTTTTATCTGGACAATTGAGCTAATTAGTTTGTGAGAAAAATGCTGTAATTTGGTGAATTCTTTATCAAAACAAGTATATATTTAGAGAAAAGAAAGTAAGAATTTATTTCTAATAATACTTTTCTAAATTTTAAAATTTTCTTTGGAATGAAATTTTTCATTAAGATTGTGCCCAATAATTTATAATCACCTAAATGTTGTTTAATAATGCATTAACAATTTGTTCATAATGTATAACTTTTCAATAAATTAAATTATTAACGACTTTAAGCATTAAAGCTAGGTGACTAAAGCATAGTTATAATTACTGATAAAATATTGCCCTTTTTATTTATTTAGTAGCACTGGAGGCTAGGGATTTCTAACTGAGAGACACCTAATTTCTTTTTAAAATTTTATTTTAATTATATATTGAGAAAGGTTCTTGAGAATGTGTTACTGTCCAGGTTTGACTCAAATTTTTAGCCCTCTTGCCTCCACTTCCTAGCATGCAGGTTTATAAAGTTATGTCACCACATCTGACAAAAATATGGCTATTTAAAGTTCATCATTAAGAACATAAGTGGAGCATTGTTGTTTAAGATGAATTAATCAAAAACATCTTTAGAGTTTTATTTAAATAATTTTTACATTATAAACTAGAGCTTAATTTAAATTTCTCTTTATTCCATTACTTATTGGTATTTCTCTGAATTGTAAGTTCTTAACTATCTTCAAAAGTTAGTATCCCTAAGAAACACCTTTGTAATTTAACTTAAAAAGGTCATGACGAAGTTACAAAGCAAATCGTTCAAAGGAAAAAGATATTTTCAAATATGTTTGAGTCAGGTCAGTTACTGGTTCAAATAAATAAAATGTAATTAGTAATGTTGCACAAAGTAAAATAAAATAGATATTGGAAGAATAATATGTGAAAATTAGATTTAATTATAGAAAGTTTAGTAGTTGATAATCAAATAGTACACCATCAAAATTTATTTTTAAAACCTTGACTCTTAGAAAAATGACTTCTTATCAACAAATCAGAAGTGTAGAATAAATATAAATCTGGTATATTGATATATTTAGTTAGAAATGAACTTTGAAGTAAAAACAAGCATACATTTCAGGCCATGCTCATCTATTTGCAAGCTGTGTGATTTTGCCCTACTAATGTAAACTTAGTAAACCTCAATATCTTTAACTGTGAAGTAGAAAAGAAGTTGTTGTGGAAATAAGTGCAATAGTGTTAAAATATTTTATGGAGTAGTAATTATTGTCACTTTAATAATAAATGAATTCAGTTTTTTCAAACAAGATGGACATTATAATTATCTGTATTTTCCCTTCTGTAATTGCTACCCAGTAATCATGGCTAATACCTACATTGGACAGTATTTTTTCTGAATATCAAAGGACAGTGAGTAAAAATCACTCAAATAATTTGCTTTAATATCTAAGTGAAACAAACCGTTTTTAGGGGAGGTTACAGAAGGCATTTAACAAATGATAGGCATACAAAGAAGAGAGCTGAATATAGTAGGGATTTAAATATCACTAACAAGTTAACTAAAAGGGCAAGAAAAAGACCAGAGTAAAATAATATGGGTTCAAATTTCTAATTTGTTACTAGGATGAGTATCACTGTGCTATAAAAAACTTAATGGAAGTACCCATAGCTCTAGCTAGTTTCTGTGTGAATAGAAATTTACAATTTGAATAAAATCTTACGTCATTGAACCCTACAGTAAAATTAAAAGCAAGCGATTATTGCTCATTTCCAATATTATTAATTCTGGTAATAAAATGTGCTTTTAAGAAGATTATTGTAATAGTTTAAAAATAGAACTAGTCAACTATACTTTCATTTTTCTTAAACAAATGATATTGCATCAAAAGCAAACTTAAGCAAATACATGGTAAAAAGAATGTCTCAAATCAGTAGCCTAAATATTTCTCACATCTATGCACAGCTCAGTTTGGGAGATCTCTTACCAGTTCAGGACAAGGCCGTCATTCACCTAAGCTAAAACACTGACTTTTTAGCTGGCATCACTATTTTAACATATCTTCCCCAACATTTTTTTTCTATTATACTCCAATTTGTCTTTTAAAAAATCTTATCTGATTGTGTCACTTTCAAGCCTTATATTGATGAGAGCTTCCACTTTCTGTTATCATACAGTATAAATTTATTGCCATAATTTATTCTTCTTAATTTGGCGATTAGAATCTCTTCAACTTTCTCTGCATTTCTGTTTCAGTCCTGTTTCACTCATACATAACTGTAGCTTCCAATTCTTCAAATAAACTGTTTTTACCGTGTCTCTGCTCCTTCAGGTAAGATTTTATGTGTGTGTGGTGGGGGTGGGTATCGGGAATCCAGCTTAGTACCTCCCGTGGGCCAGGCAGAGGCGGTTATACCCCAACCCCAGAGTTTTATATTGATATGGAAAGTCACTTACCTTTCAGAGCATTTCGTGCCTTCATTTACCTTCTTTCTTATACCTTATCCAAAAATGAATTTCAGGTGATTTTTAGACTTGATTATCCGAAAGATAATCTGTAGGAGTGTATCCTCACAAATTTGCATAAAGAATGATTTTCTAAATGAAAACAAAGGTATTAACCATGATAAAAAAGATAAATTGTTCTGTGTTAAAATTCAGAATGTCTGATCATCAAAATATGTAACTATGAGAGCGAAGACAATTCATGGAGTAGATTGATACATTTGAAACTCAGATAAACAAAAAAAGCCCATATAAAAGTTCTACAGGAAACTCCCACACATAAAAGAAGAATGATAGCCTACATAGATAAATAAGTAATAGACTTCACAAATAGATTACTGAAGGGAACAATAAACTTATGAAAAAGAAGTTGAATGTCATGGAAAATGCAATTTAAAACTGCCAGTAAGTCCCACTGTATATACACCCAGGATAAGGGTTAAAATAAAAAGTTAAGTGCTATCACACAGTTATAGCAGTGTGAATAATTCAGAATTTTCAAAATCCACTTTTGTTTATGTATTTGAAGCCACTTGCAAACATAGTTGATGATCTGAAAATTTCTCTTTGAGTTGGGCGATCATCAGAAATGAGCTAAGATATTAGCATAAAACAACTCAAATGTCCATTGACAATATAATGAAAGAACAAATCATGGTACAGGAAATAATATGTAACCATACCTTAGAGTATCACTACATTAATATCCTATATGTCCATTATGAACATATATTTATAATACTAATACATTAGCCAAATAATGATTACCTTTAGGGTAATGCCTGAGGCAGGGCAAGGTGTTCTGGTGGGCTAATATTCTATTTTATACTTTAATAGTCTTTACATATATGTGTACATCCCTTTAATTGCTCATCTTTGTACATTTTCTTAAAATATGTAATATTTAAAATTATATTTAATAGATAATATGTTTTCAGAGTCCAATAAAAAGAATATGATAAACTGCAATTGATTAGATGAAGCCTGGAGAAAATTAGGCAAGAGTATGCGACTATACCTTTGAATTTCTCTGCATGTTTAGGAAATAGAACTTGGCTAGTAGTATAGTAAGTATATAAATAATATGTTTTACTTTACTGAAAGGAAACAATCATTGTTCACAGACACATATTTATGTGTAGAAATTAGTGTCGTGATATTAGTTGATGAAGTAATCATTCTCATCTTAAAGCGACATCATCATCTGCCCAGTTATTTAAGGTGTACAACTATGAATTGCTCATATATTCTTCCCTTTAATTTGAGATTCAATTCAATCTCAAAACTATCAACTTCCCCTGTACCTACTAGTAACATGGCATGTCATCACCTTTCACTGCCTTCTGCCTTCAATACTTTTACTTAATACTCTAAATTTTTTCTTCAGAATCAGTCATAATGATCTCTAAACACCTATGTCAGTTCCTACCACTTTCCTGTGTGCACCTCTTTGGGAGTTGGTGACAATGCAGTGCCAATTTCTGGCCATTCTTAGATATGTTTCTTCCAGATAACTACTTAAATTTAGTTTCAGAAATGAGATTGAGCTTCAAAGTCACCTCTGTCATCCTAATACAGCAAAAATCATTTATTAGCCACATGGAAAACATGCAGAGGATCCTTAACCCTTTCTTTCAGATCTTTTCTTATACCTCGATAAGTTAAGTTAAGAAGTTAAGGCATTAATGATATATTTTAACATTGTCAATCTTGTCTTAAAAGCCTCATCTTGTAAAGGTGGCAGCAATACTAAAAACAATTTTATATGTCATATGAGTGTATATTTTGTCTGAAGTTTATTTTATTTGATCCTTTATCATAATGTCATCAGTGCATGGAACAATATTATGCCATTTTTACCTTCTGAGAAAGAGGATACTGCATTAATGAAAACACTAATATGATTAATGCTGACTTTCTCTTGTGAATGAGAAATCTATGCTATAGAATTTATTCATTAACTCTAAATTAACCGTAGTATATCCGGGTAGTTGTTATTATCTTTATTTTACAAGTGATAAACCGCCATAGAAAACTAAATGGGTCAAGATATAGATCATTTTTACAGTTTTTAAATTACAAAGACAATATTTAAAGCAAACCCTATCAAGCAGTAGAGTTAAAAAAATTATACTCTGGCATGAATGATGAATATTCTATCTTATTCTTTTTCCCCAGTAGATACAGTAAATAATTCATAGCCTTTGTTTTTTCTTAGCAACATTGTACCTCAGAAACCTTCTAATAGTAGAATTTTTATATTACCTAATGACCTGATGTCTTTTTAAATATATTTAAAAGAGAAATTATGAAAGGAATGAGCAGAAATAAGTATAAATATTTCTGTGGACATTGAAAGTTTCAAATATGTCAAAATGTATACATTCAACTAACAATGCATGCAGTGGAATTATTGCAGTCAATTTAAGTGCCTGGTATAATTAAATTAGTTAAATTAACTATATTCTCAGAAAAATCATATTTTCAGATATTGATGTTGTGAATTCACATACCAATACACCTGCAGATATACCAACTTAAAATTAGAAGGTCATAAATAAAAGACAAACCTTAAAGTCAAAATGTAGCACATTGTTTTCAGGCAAAAGCATAGTTTTAAAACTCTGTACATAAAAGTACATAAATAGGGCCTGGAATGGTAGTGCATATCTGTGATTTCAGCACTCGGGAAACTGAGGCAGGAGGACTGCTGTGAGTTTGAAGCTAGCTTGAGGTGCATAGTGAATCCAAGACCAGTCTTGCAGTAATAATTTAATACATTTTAATGTGCATCTCTACACTCACTTGACTGTTCCCATGACTTCTAACAGGGGTAAAATCTTCCAATAATTGGCCATATTTTCTCCATTTCTATTTATTCTTCAGTTGCAACCTCAAAACATATTGTAATAATATTAACACAAATTATGCACTAATGTATTTTACATATCATTTCATTTTAATCTTTGAAATATTTACATTTATATCTAATTTTGTAGGCAAGATAACTGAGAAAAAAGTGCTTAAAGTATTCATAACAGAAAATTGTAGACTCAAATTAAGACTTAGCTGGGGTTAAATTTATGTTCTAATGCATATTTCTTGAGTGGAAAATGAATCCTCTTTCTATTTTTCTTTCATCTCATTCACTATCTGATAACCATAGACCTCTCACTCTGTGAATGGTACAAGCTAATTGACTATCACTGAGCATATGATTTTTTTTCTAATAATGATTTTAACATTAACTTCTCAATTTGATGGACTCTAAGACTCTAATCTCAACAGTTCTTGATCTCAAAGCTGCACTACTACAGATACTCTTCATCTGAAACTGTTTTCTAGGTAAGAGAGAGCAGTATAAAAATGTCAGTTTTACTGAACGTTGAGTTACTAGGCAAATAATCATTTTCAGACTGTGGTATTCTTTCAGAAATCAAATTAGAGAATTAACAGCACAGCACAGAGCTTAACTTTCTACTATTTTTTAAATTGTGTAGAACCAGAAAAAATGCTTCTAATTAAAAAGTTAAGAAAGTCAAATTTGAAAAATGTTGTCAATTTGGAGTATGATAATTTGCTTTGCATTCAAATAGCACCGTTGAAGTATAGTGAGAATCCTGTGGAATCCAAACTGCTCACTTCCTATCAAGGGCTTCTCTGCTTACATAAACTTCCTTTATCTATCTAAGATATAGGAAGAACATGAAGGGAACCTTAATTGTCAAGGTTGCAATTCTCCCCAGTGCAAAAACAGAAAAGTTAGGAGAAATGTCAGGAGAAGTATAGTACGCCTTTGCCTTAGTACCTATTGTGTCCTTGGAGTTATCTTATGCATACTATTTCTTTAATCTTTCTACACTATTTTTATTGTTCTTTTACTTAACATTATATTGACATTAGTATCAGCTTACTGAGTTTATTTTGAGTTCTACAGTCAGGGATATTTGCAGTTATGTAGTTTTAGGTTTAAGAGAAATGTAAGCATATGACTTAGCTTAACCTTTGTGGAAGTTATAATTCTACGTCTTATATAAACTGAAATCATAAACTTTATTTCTTTTTTACAGATTATTTTCTATGCATGAGATGATTTAGAGTACATTAAATCAAAGAGAATGAGAATGTTTAATCCAATTAGACTTCATCTACAAAGCATCTGACTGGAAAGGAAATTCAGACTTAAATGACTGAGAAATCGTTTTGATTTCCAAAGTTTAAGAGGAAAGATCATTTGAACTTCCTAATTTTAACAGACTAAGAATATGGCTGGAGATGAATGTGTACTAGTTTTTAAAAAGTAAAGAGCTATAGCTATATGATTTATATACATATGTATGTATATATATACATATATATGGAATATAAGTATTAATGTGTACACTGTGAATATAATTAACTCTATATAAGAATGCACAAGAATTAAAAATATATCTCTTTACAATTGAATTTCATTGAAGGAAAAAGTCTATAATTTCAGTTCAATGTATTGAGATAAATATTATAAAATAAGTGAAGATACTATTAGCCGTGTGTTCAAATTACATAGTTATTTCTCTTTCACCAGCAAGTAATTTGTGAACACATAAAAATTGTTACAGATGTATTTCAATTTATCATCTCTGAAGTATAATTAAAAGTTAACATGAATTTCAAATGAATTTAAAGCACATCTTTTTCCCTCTATGAAATGGATTAGAAATTGTCTTTGTGTGCTTGATACATGCAGGAATATACATTTTCTTTTTCCTAAACTTGCTGTTTTCTTTTTTTTTCCAGAAAAAAAGAGTAAGGCAGCAAGCCAAATTTTTGAGCAACTTAAACTTAATAAGAAGAAAATCTGTGAGAGACATAGATATTACCTACAAAGCTGTCAAATAATTTCTTTAGCTCTCATAGGCATGGTGCATGAAGAAATTTATTATTCAGGAATCCAATTTTTTGAAAGATGACATTCACACCTATAGTTCCTGAAAAATGTAAAAATTCAGATGATGATGTCAAGGAAAATTCTAATACTATTTTTTGTCATTTCATTGGACACAATGCTATAGTCAAAGAAGTAATTTCTCAGCTCCTGAAGCGAAAAAAAATTGGTGCAAATGATCAGTCTCAACTCAAAAATTGTCATTCATGAGGTTTCTATTAGTTACATCTCGCGTTATGGCACTGAAGAAAAATTATGAGAACACAAGTTGTTTCTGGATAGGGTGTTTTATAGTTGAAGAGTTGCATTCAGAGGGTGAAGGACACTGGTGGCTATGAACTGCACTAGCCCATCTAAACAAATGTACTGCAAGGTAATATGCAGGTTGTTGCTCATTAAGAAACCCTCATGAATGGGATTATGTAAAAACTGCTCTTAAATACAAATGAAATGAATAAAAATTAGGGAATAAGGAGTCTTTAGAGACATAGCTACAAATCTAGACATTGGCATGATTGCTGTTTCAATGAAAGGACGATTGTTTGTAGGTTCTAATATTTGCAAATTAGATTAGGGATATTTTGTTAATAAAAATCAATAGTAAAATTTCCTCTTTTACTGTTATGCACTTAAAAAATTATCTTTCAGCTTTGTGATAACTTTTATCACCTGCCTTGAAACCATTTGCAAGCCATAAACAGACCTGCATCCTCTGAACCAGGCAATTTCTCTCCCCGTGGTTACCTGCTTGCAGAGAAAATCTGTCAGTTTTTTTCCATTGGTCTTCATTTCTCTGAAAATATTCTCATATTTAACAAAAGGTAATATTTTCTGCGCTAGAGGCACTGATTGCTTTTCTATGGCAACTGAAATACTGAGTGGAGCTTCAGATATAATAAGTGATTTGAAATTTAGTTGCTGACTTGAAAACTATAGTTTGCATTCTATTATTAATAAATGTAGAGACTCCTAATAACTTAAAATGGCAAATTCAAATACTTTGTTTTGTAATCTGAGGCCAAAGGTATTCTATACCTTCCCATGCCTGTCCTCCAAGCCCCAGATCAACACACATACCCATAGAAGACACAAACACACACACACACACACACCCACACACCTCTGCAGTCACATAAATAAAGCTGTTTTATTACTGATTTTAACCACGTTCTTCACTATAATATAGTGTTACTCATGTATTGCTAATCATTCAAATTATGATAGCCCAAAACCAGCCATGTATCTCTCAAAGATCCCATGTATAATTTCAGGAGCAAACTAACTCTCTGGTCTGTTTCTAATGATGCCCTCAAGCTCTAAGTAATGTCTAGGATAAGGTCTTGCATGCCTACCCATGGAGCTGTTGGAAGACCTTAGCAAACCTCCTTCCAAGCTTTCTCTTTAGTTCATAAGTGATGTATGTGACTTTTCTGAAATCTGCCTCATGACATGTCAGTTGGCTTGAAACATAGTTTTGAAAATAAATTTAGTGTTTCAAGAAGTTTCCCAACAACAGCTTTATTCATTGTATAGTCATAATCTACCTTCAACCTCTTCTTTCTACCTTGTCCTAAAATTTATATTCCAAAAGCCTAAAATCCACTGAAATAGGTGTTATTTCTGAGTCTTCCTATTATCTTTTTACCTTCATGATATTCATTGTTTAAATTCTGGGCTAAAAATATTCTTATGTATATTATGGCCTCTCAAAGATTCTTCACAGTTTTTCTCCAGTGCTAAACATTCTGTGAAATTTCTCTCTCATCCTTTGCTCCTGTCCAAAATTTAACACATATTCCATTTTACTTAATCTACCTTTGCTTTCTCCACAGAGGCGAAGGATATCTCACAGGTGTGGATCATATATTCACTGGTGTCTGCTGAGCACCTAACATAGTTACACAGTAAATATTTGATACATGAGTTTGGACAATGTACTGCATTATTTATTGCCATTGTTAGAGAAATAGATGAATGTTTATATATCAGTGATATACAAAATATCATATATTTATGTTTTTGAAACTGCCTTCATATTCTAATTGCTGATTTCTGTAAGTGCTTTTCAAGTCTGATAAGTTAATGAAGAAGGTAATCAGAGGTGAAATGGAAATTTCGATGTAGAATATTTCTCCAGTTGTATATGACATTCAGGAAGTGATGATAAATTGCTACTTTAAGGCCAACTATTTCTGTGTATGATTTACATAATATTTAAGCTTTTACTTCTGGGAGGTTTATAGTTACCATTTCAAAAAAAGTGCTTTGTATTTGGATATTTTGAGTGAATAATGCATTTACAACATGCTCTTTTTTTCAATTTTTTATTTAAAGGGATAAAACAGAAAAAGGAGAGAAATATTACAGAATTTCAAAAAAATATAAACAGTAAGAAATCACTAGCTGATAAATCACATATTGCTCTTTTAAAAATAGTTGCTCAAGTTACAAAATTAAAGCACACAAAATGGACACTCAAGCAGTGAGACTGCAAACAGATCTGTTCAACAATCAAACAAGAGCTAAGAAATATGGGTAACAATCCTGCACACATAAATATACATGCTGTTATATCTTTTACGGCACTTCCTATTTTCTCTTTTTTACAGTAGCAATTATACATTTTTTAATTAAAGAGAGAAAAAAACAGCAAAATGGTAGAAATATTACAGAATTTCAAGAAAAGAAGATGAACAGTAAGCAATCACTAGTTGATACATTACATATTGTTCTTTTAGAAATAGTCATTCAAGTTACAGAATTAAACACACAAAGCGGACACTAAAGCAGTGAGAGTGCAAACAGATCTGTTCAACAATCCAACAAGAACCTAGAAATAAGGTCATCAATCCCACACACCTAAACATACATGCAGCTATATCTTTTACAGTGCTTCCTATTTCCTCTTTTTTTACAATAGCAATTATACATTTTTAAAATTTTATTTAAAGAGAAGAAAAACAAAACAAAACAGAAAAAAAGGGTAGCAACAATACAGATTTCTAGAAGAAAAGAAGAAAAAGGAAAATGAGAAAAAGCCTCACTAAGAAATCAGTAATTTATAAATTACCTACATCCAGGATGTAGTTGTTCAAGTTACAAAGTTAAAGGGTACATAGTAAATATTCAAACAGTCAGACTACAAACAGTTTTGCTCAAAGATCCAACAAAGATTCAGCAATACGGTCATCTATTTTACACACTCAAACATACATGAAGTTATATCACTTAGAGCACTTTCTTTTCCTCTCTTTTTTACAATAGCAATTACACATTTTGGTTTTATTATACTTGTAGTTCTTATTTACTTTTTACACTAGAGACACAATGTGATATTTATAAATATGATTCTTATTTATTTCACTAATGAGGATAGTCTCAAGTTGTCTCCATTTACCTATAAAGGCCTCAAGATCATCCTTTTTTATAGCTAAGTAATATTCCATTGCATAAAAATACCACATCTTTTTCATCCACTCTGCAGTTGATGGGCATCTTGGTTGTTTCCAGGATTTAGCTATCACAAATTGTGCAGCTATGAATATGGATGCACATATATCACTGTGATATGAACTTTTCAGTTCTTTGGGGAAAATACCCAAGAGGGGGATAGCTGGATTGAATGGAACTTCCAATCCTAGTCTTCTGAGAATTCTCCATATGGATTTCCATAATGGTTGCACCAGTCTACATTCCCACCAACAGTGGAGCAGTGTTCCTTTTTCCCTGCAGCCTTGCCAACATTAGTTATCAGTTGATTTCTTGATGGCAGCTATTCTTTCTGGAGAAAGGTGCAATCTCAATGCTGTTTTAATTTGCATTTCTTGAATGACCAGTGATGGCGAACATTTCTTCATGTATTTATTTGCCATTTGCATATCTTTCTCTGAGAACTGTGTGTTCATCTCAGATGCCCATTTTTGGAGAGGGTCTTTGAATTTAGGGGGCTTGATGTTTTTCAATTCTTTATATATTCTGGACACAAGTCCTTTGTCTAAGGGGTTGCTAGTTAAAATTCTTTCCCGTTCTGTTGGTTTTCTTTTCACTCTGTTGGTGATTTCCTTTGAAGTACAGAAACTTTTCAATAATGTGAGATCCCATTTGTTGATTCTTTGAAGTGTTTCCCGTGTAGTTTGCGCTTGGTTCCTGAATTCTCTGCCCACCCCTATGTCTCCAAGACTTCTACCTACCTTGTCTTCCAGTAGAGTTAGTGTTTCTGTTTTAATATTGAGGTCTTTGATCCATTTAGACTTTAGTTTTGTGCATGATGATATGCATGGATCTAGTTTCAGTCTTTGGCATGTAGAGAGCCAATTTTTCCAACACCATTTATTAAAGAGACTATCCTTCTTCCAGTGGACATATTTAGCCCCTTTGTCAAATATCAAGTGGCTGAGTGTCTTTGTACTTGTGCTTGTATCTTCTAATCTGTTCCATTGATCCTCAGGTC